>OOFG01102051.1:0-17005 GCA_900323295.1 Molva molva | reverse complement strand
TTTTAGATAGATGTCATTAAGGAGCATGTAGGGCAAGGTATCCTGCTCAACATCAGGTTTGACCCCATAACCTTTCGACTGGGAGTCACCCTAACCACTGACGAGACTATCCTGCCCCACAATGCATAGCGTCACACAAGCTTAACATTTAGCACAGTAGCATAACAAATCCTCACAGAATCAGAACGAGGGCCATGGGTGTCTTTGTTTGCAAGTGGAAGTTAAAATGGGGGAACTTGGAACATAATGGTGAAAGCAGACAGCAGGATCTGTGCTGGACAAAGACCAGACATCCCCGTTTGATTTCAGTTCTGTTTATGGGCCTAGTGGGTTATTATTAGAGTCCTGCAGACCACTAGGACCACTCCAGCACTAGGAGCAGATCTCTGGCCTGGCTGTCAGCTTCAGATCACACAGCTTTTTGTACGTTTAAAGACTTCCTGCACTTTTCTAAGTGGTTACTGATGGACTGCATCCCGGGCATGTTAGAGTTGGAGACTATAGCTCGGTTACCTAGAATAAGTTGGTGTGATCATCAACTTGTGAGCCACAAACAACTTATCATGTGAGAAAATAGAAGAACAAATATATAAGAATAAAATAAAGACAAGGAGACAGTACTAAGAGGGGCTGTCTGCATGTCTCATAGTATAAAGCTCAGAGAGGATATCCGTTTTCTACACTCTGCAATGCCCCCTACTGGTAGGCTGGCATATAGGATATACTGAGATCAAAGTCCCTAAAGGTTGCGGTTCTGGCACTGTGTTTCTGGGTGAACTCTTTGACCATGGGTTCATAGGTTGAGAGTCTGAGTACTACTGGGACCACTGCACAAATTTGGCACACAGCCAAGTACTGGCGAATGTGGATTTTAAATTTGACAAAAGTTTAAAGGGTTCGAATCAATTACATTTTTTGTGGGCACAATGGTACACCAGCACCCTTTACTTTGACATGATTTTCACAGTTATTTCCTGTTTCCATGAGGCTGTTAGTGGTCGTTCTTACCCGTGTTCATGTTTGTTTCTGTGCAGCGGACGCGCGGGCCACCTCAGGCGGCGCTGGCCTGGCTGGTGCTCCCGCTGGGCCTGCAGGCGAGGATAAGGAAGACGACGAGGAAGATCTGGTGATGATCCCCTCGCCGATGGCCACGCCCACCATCCGGTACGCCTCCTGCACCTCCCTCAACTCCATGGCCGACACCGACGCAGAAGGAGGGCCCGAGGATGAGGATGATGATGACGGAGAGGAAGACGAGGAGGAGGAAGAGGAGGAGGGGGGTTTCCTGCGTCTGGGGGCCTGCGCCCTGGAGGAGAGCTGGTTCGTGACCCCTCCCCCGTGCTTCACGGGCCGGGGCAGCAAGAACATCCTGCTGGAGACCAGTCCCCTGGAGAACCTGCTGATCGAGCACCCCAGCATGTCCGTCTACGCTCACCACAGCCCCCCTCGGCTCAACCTGAAGCCCTTGCCCCGCTCCCTCAACCTGGAGCTGGACCGCAACCTGGGCCTTGCCGGGCCCCCCTGCTCCTCCCCTGGGAAGGAGAAGGGCCGACGCTCCCTGGACAACACCCGCCACCGGTAGGACGGATGTCTTTTAGCAGCTTTTATCCAAAGCCACTTATAAGTGAGGCTCCATAGCTATGCCAAGAGATCTAGAGTTAGGTTTCTGTCTTCAATGATATAATATAAGCACTGACTAAGTTTTCTTCTCCATGAAGTCAATTATTAAAGGGACATAATAGTTAAATACAAAAATATAATTGTTTTTTTATCAAACTTGGTATTCAAAGTATTGAAGCCGATCATGAGTCAATGTTCTGAGCCCCCTGTGTTCTGCTCTCCGTCTCCCCCTGCAGGCCCGAGGTGGCAGACAGCCAGCGTCGCCCCAGCCTCCACGCGGCGTGCTTCGCCGCGGCGCTCTCTGCCCGGGCCAGCCTGCTCCAGCAGCAGTCCAGGGGCCGGCGGGCCCAGCGCAGCCAGCCCCTCTCCCGCAACGCCATGCGGCGCGGCAACCTGCTCTGCCACCCCGCCACCAGCAAGCAGGGCCGGGCCAACACCATGTACCTCCACCAGCCCAACCAGAGACACCTCAACTACTGAGGGGGGGGTGATCCTGGCACCGCAGTCCACCTTATTCTCCTCATCACAATCACCATCATCAGTCCCCAGCCCACACCCACGCGTTCAACCAATAATACAATCCAGTATGAAGATCTTGTCAGTATAGGAAAGACCCACCATAACCAGCCTTCTGCCAGAGAAAGAGCCATGTCGTTCTCGACCAAAACAAACACCAATGCAAGTCTTTCCATCTGGTTGGTCTACCACACTTGAAGTTGGGGCTTGAGACAATTTAGAGGAGTTAGATCAGATGTCTTGGTGTGTTCCAGTGGGCTGGAAACAAGGGAAAATAAACGTAGACCCCACAGGCTAGTGGCTAAAAGCGAATTTACTGTGCAAATTTCCATCCATTCGTCTCTCCCGCCTACATCAGATCAATTCCTAAAAGAAGGGATGTGAAAAAAAAAAAAAAAAAGAATTCTATGTCTGTCATTCTCTTCGCCCGAATCCACCATCCATCGTTTTTATACATCGGCCATTTCGTCTGTCTCAACCGTCCTGAGCCCCCCCACCCACAGGAAACAACCTGTTCTTCATGGACTCCATCATTTGTAGTATCAATGCTGTAGGTCACTTTACTTATTTGCACCTTCACCGTCTCCATACCAGGACAGCCACGGAGAGATCATGTGATAAGAGTTTGGGGGAGGGCTTGTGATGTCATTTAGAGGTCGTGTAGAATCAGGGGGATGAGGGGGCCGCAATACGCTTGGCAACATTCTGGGGAAACTTGATTGGACAACAGGAGGCTTTTACTTTAGTTAAGCTAAACCGCCTTTGGTTTCTTATTGTATGTTAATCCCAAAATGACTAGATCTCGCCTTCTCCCTCACAGCTAAGGTAGGTGGAAAAAACCCATATACAATCAAATTGTTCAGTGCAATACAATACATAGAATCACAAAGTCGAGTGTGCACTACCAGCCACTGTCGGAGATTAGGGAACTACAGAAAATCCTGTTGTTGGAAAGATGCAGCTGACAGTTGGGAGTAGTGAAATGGGCTGAATTTGCTTGGCTTAAGACCAGGGCAGGACTGAGATCTGATCTGAGACCTGCACCATGGTGCAGGTCTAAGGTCTAATCTTTCCTCCTGAAAGATTGAGTTTTGGAAGTTTTCACCTCGCTCTATAGTTGCTCTAGGCATCCATTGTCAGTTTTATCAGCTTTGCGTCCTGCAACGTTTATTTATGGACATACTTGACATCGACATTATGACCGCTCTCAGGCGGTCTCTCCTTGGGCTTTTAGGTGAAGAACGCCTTGGACTTCTTAATTCAGTAATCTTTGACAATATTTTTTAAAAATAAGAGGTAAATATTACTGGGTTAAATATCACTTAACACATTGTTTTAAATGGTAGCTTTGAGAAAAAAAGAAATGTAAAACGTATTTAAAAATGAAAAAAACTTCCAAAATATTTTTGAAAAGAAAAAAATATTACATATCAGTATGAAGATGGTATATATGCGTCTGTTATCTTGAATAGGTATGTTTGGTAATGTTTGGTTATGTCTGGTCACGTTAGTGTGCAGCTTGTTGCATGGTTGTAGAATTGTTAGCATACAGATGGGTAAAAGAAAATGAAAAAAATATTTTTGTTCCTTATTATTCTTATTACTATATTGTTGTGTTCTATAAACAAATATATCTGCAGTCCACTTCTCAGGGTCACGGACAGTCACCTATACTTGATGGCTGATAATTCTCTCACATGGGGGCCTTCCAGACTCTGGTCCCAGTTTGAGATCCCTAATGAAAATGTTAGTAATCAACGATCGTCTCCCTATGCTTTTCAAAAGATTTTATTGGTCCCAGGACTGTGAAAGTAGATTTCTTAAGCTCTCAATCAACTGTAAGATGGAGGGAAATTGTTGGTCTTTTATCAACGTTTATCTGTTTTGTTTGGTGTACCTCATGGTTAAGAGTTGTAATTGTATGCCTTTTACCTACCTTTATTTCCTTTAAGTTACTAACTTAGTTCACATTTTTTGTTGAACGGTTAAATATTTTAAAACCAAAAAAGTTGCAACTATCTTTAACTTTAAAGTACTTATTAGTACTGTAGTTTATTTTTTGCTTACGATTGCTTACTAGGTCTCGGCTAAAGGGTGGCCTTTGTCACCCATCAGCCTGCTGTGTGAAAACAAACGATAGTCTTTCAGGATCCCAGCAACACTGCAAAAAAATTATGTCTATAATCATCTTAACAGACCACTGAATCAGGTATTCAGTCTTAAATGTACCTTTTCTTACAAGTAGCACTATATTACATTGAAATGGCAAATTCCCTTCTTTTTTTAAAGCAATTTCTCAGCTATGTGACCATGACAAGTGAATGAACAGAATCTAAAAAAAATATTTTGTTACACTTTTTTATTTGTTTAGATTACTGGGCTCATTACAAGATTAAATAATTTAGTACGGACACCATTTGAAGTGGAAGTTCTAAAACTCCAAGTCAGTCCAAGTCCAGTCAGTTATTATCCATATTCATGTTTTCTATTCAAATCTGTTGGCTTGTTTTTCTTACATTGTTCACCTCTGTGATCGTAGCACATACCTTTAAAAAAAACAAAAAGAATGCCTAGCCCATGTGTATTAGAGCATGGTAGCGAGGCACAAACAAATCGTGTTATGTGTTAGTATGGTTGAGTGTACATACATGTATTGCTAGTGGAGTGACTCTCACTGTTGTATTGAATCTTTTCGTTTTGAAGCGTATATGTGATCAACCTTTTGTGGTCGTCATAGAGCCGTCTTGATCTTTTCACCTTGCGTTGGAATGTTTAAAAAATAATAATTATAACTTGTGAGGGACAGGAGAAAATGGAGGCGTTGCTTGGCGACCGTCTCTTCCTTTTTTTTCTCCAAGGGAATTCTGGGAGGAGGAGGCCTATTTTTTACTCTTCTGTCCACCGCTCCATGGTCAGATGTTGATCATGAAACTAACAGGGATTTGTATTGTTTTTGTTCAATGCCTTTGAAATTCTGCCGTCACGGATCACGTGCCTTCCCGGGGACAAATCATTGTTATCGACAATGTGTCACTGAAGAACTTTGAACTCACGTTATGTGTCCTGAATTGGACACACACAAACAGACACAAATACACAACAAACCTACAGACGTCAAAACTAAAACTATGCACCACTGGAGGTAGCTTCTTCCCTCTCTGTGACAACCCCGAACACTTGTACAGCTTTTATAGACAAACAAAACGATGTAGCAAGCCTGTTTCCTCCTGTTTTCAAATATGTGTGAAGAATATTTTGTGGCATTTTTGGTTCTCATCAAGTGTTACTTTTTTTTTTTGCTTTTATGTAGTTTACTGGAATAATACAGCACTTTGCCAAAAGAAAAAAAAAAGTTGTAGGAATTATATGGTTATTGTTTTATTTATCAACATATCTGGTCTTTTGTGTTTTGGACATGTGACTGAACAGAACAATTTGTTCTGTTATTGTCAGAAACTGAAACGTGGGGTCATCTATGTTCAAGCTATGATAGTTAATACATGTGATCTCTTAATGACTTACAATAAATGTTTTCATACACATAATCCTGTGTTTGTTTCTTTTCAAACATATTTTCACTCTTAAATATTTATATGTTAATAGTGACTGTTAAGTCCAAGCAATACTATATTGACTCAATGCCACTATTTCTTTAAGTACATGAACTGACAGTAGTAGTTTAATTTCTTTCCAACAGTGGGGTGTAGATGTGCCCCCAATACTATATTAACAAACTGTACTCGTCCCTGCCCCCATTTCCTTAATCATTGTACACTGTATGGTTTACATCAAGCGGCAGCCATGGAGTTTGATTAGTAAGATGAGAAATTCAGAAAACACAAGGTTTACATCGATTTGCTTCATACTTGCCCCACACATTAACTGGGGCTGCCAACCCGCCAGCTGCTGTTCACATGCTTCTACATCCATGAAAAATACAGCCTTTTCAACATTACTAAACGAACTCATGTTAAATTAGGTCTTATTTTAAATAGATCACAGCTTTCAGCCATCACAAATATCTTTAGCCCATAGCTCCATAAAATCATGAAATAAACCAACAACATTTCTGCATCCAACTTGAACTTTGACCCTGAACAATGAGTTTCATTATGAACACATTTCCATGGAATACTAGCAAAAATACACAAAAACAATTGGTTAAAAATCTTTTTTTTTGGAAGCAACAAGTGCTGGATGTTACCAAAATATCTGAAGCATTAAAACCCCAGTGGGAGAAAAGGAGAACCATGAGAAGAGGTTTCCTAGCGTTTTAGAAGTACAATAGCTTGGCTCAGAGATATGGAATACAGAAAAAAAGATTGGACCAATCTTTTAATTTGAAATGTGTAAACAAACCTCCCCTGTACGGTGTTGTGCGGGCAGAGTTGTGGAGCTTTGTATGGTCATATTGGGTGTAAATTTGAGCGTAGGTGTAGTAGCTGCATGGAGACCTCTCCCTCTGGCCCAGGAGAGACCCCAGCATTGACCCACCAACTGAAAGATGATTTTTCATTATTTAATGTGTTCAAACACCCACAAATGCAGTGAGAGCACAATCTGGGGTTTAACTCAGGTCATTTCCTTGCATTGCATTTAGTAAAACAGATGATTTTTGACTTGATGGCGCGGCCCAGATCAAAGCATTAAATCGTTATTCAAGCAACTACAAAAAGTCTGCAACAGGTAAAAATGCATGCTATCAAATTAATACAAGATTTGTTCAGTTGCTGCCATCTGCAGGAATTACTATATACACTAGTGTTAAAACAAAGTACACAAGTCAGTTGAGATGTTAATTTTACCTCTACAGTCAGATTTAAAACCTCTTTTTCAAGAGACCTTGCCAAGAGCAGCATAAAACAGCAACTAAGTTTGTACAGATCAGATCATAGATGTATTGTCTGTGATCGATTAAATGCAGCAGCTCATTCAGTTGTGCTGCTGCCAGTTTAAAAGGATTCATTCTAAACCAAATTTGAACCAGGCCAAGAATTTTTTTTAAAGATTAGCATTTCACCCTTCCGAATTGGTTAAGACTGTACAGCTGATTTACAAACTCTGTAGAACAAGCACGAGTTCAAACTCTCTGCTTGGAAGTTGCCTATGCCTTCAAGGAGGGGTTGTTCAATGGTGTAATCAGTCGACCCAGAGGACTATCAATGAACCAAACTCGACGGGTTAACAAAATTACATTTACATATTTTAATTGGCCTCTGTACTGAGGGCCATGCATAGACTGAATCATAAAAAAATATATAGATAAAATGGAGTCGTGGACGAAGAAAATAGTGACACTCACTCCCTTCCTCTACAGAACAAGGAATTGTCTACGTGGGAATCTTGAAAGATATGGTAGGCTTAAAGGCAATAAAACTGATTTAATTGTTAATTAAAAGTAAACTTTGAATGAAGAGATGGGGATATGTAGATAGATCCACACACACAAGTGCCCCCTTTTATACACATCCAGAAGGCCATGGCCAGTGGGAATCAGTGGGAAGAAAGTCAGGAAAGCTGCATATGCTCCCAGTATGTTTATTTAGCACACAAACTAACACAAAACATCAATGGAAAACATGATGGAACGTACAAAGAGACCCTATTTTTGAATTAACAAGCCATAATACTATATTTACTGAACAATAATAATACTTTCAACTAACTATATTATTTGATCCATTATTGTAAATTTGCCTTTCAAGAACAAAATCCCACGTACCACCTGCAGTACCACGATTGGTTTGCGTACCTTTGGTTGAAAAACACTGGAGTATGGGTCATTACATGTAACCCTAACTAACAAATAGTTCAGCCATTTTTTTAAAGTCTATCTCTATCTAAGTCTAATACAATAAGGTAAATGTAAATGTGTATATACAGTGAAAAGTAAGACTAAAATGAGATAATGGTAATGGTCACGAGGAACTGTGCCATAGAATGACTCGTCCATCTCCGTAAAATAATATCAGTAAACGACACTATGCACCTCTCCGCCCTCCCTCTAGAGTAGAGTCTTCTCAGATTCTCCCCTCGTTTACGCAAAATGTACGTTTAATTAAACAGTAGCTTACGTTTTCATTAGCCTACTGTCCCTTCTAGCCCCCGGGGTACACACAGCATATCGAAAGGTAGCAACTTCCATCCTGTCCACAAATCCCCCACTTCTCTTCCACCTGCTACCTTACCCTGTCAACTCAGCCCTTTAAATGCAAGGTCAACAAATCACTTTCATGCAATGATTTCATCACATCTAATGATAGATATTTTTTGTTTTACTGAAACATGGTTAAAAGCCGAGGATACGGCGTCAAGAGGCAGGCAACTTCTCCAGCCTTTCCTCATGCACAGAAACCTCGGCTGTCTGGCCGACATGTTGTCTATAAGCCTGTATCCTGTGAGGAATTTCCCTCCTTCAAACATCTACTATTTTGTGTCATTAGCAACCCATTTTATTCCTATTAGTTTACCGCCCGATTCTTTTAATTTGCTTTCCTCCCCACAGTCCCAACCCATGATAAGGGCCATATTCTCAATCTTGTTCTTTCATACAGCCTGAAGATAGGACTGTTCTGAACTTATTGATATGTGTATCTGACCATCTTACTATTGTGATTAATTTGTATTCTTCTCCACCCCATAAAGTCACATTGGCCTCCATTCGCTTTTGCATCATTAACTCAATTTACTTATGCATTTTGGCATCTCTCCTCAGAGCTGGTTCTCTACCCTGACACTGACCTATTGGTGAACTCCTTTAATAACCTCTGGGGCCACTGAATCCAATGTTGCCAAGCAATCACGACCAACGACCACATCCGCTCCTAAAGGAGAGGCACCCAAAATCAAACGTAAATCTCTGATCTCTAAGAATGCCCAAAAACCAAAAGTACTGTTTAAAAAACTAGGCCGCCGCTAACTTTAACTTCCATCACCCGACCTCAGAGCTATTGAAAATATTTTCTGAAAAACAATTCAACAAAAATATGAATAGATCCCAGGCGGTTAGCATCCAGGCCTACAATTTTTAGACCTTGAGCATTTAACTCACAGCTCCTCCAACCTGAATAACTACAGACTTGTCTCAAAACTTCTATTTCTATCCAATATCCTGGGAAATAGCCGTGTTTAAACAATTAGTACATTTGACTGATCATTTATTTGAATGAATCCAATCTGGCTTTTGATCCCTCCACAGTACGGGACTATCCTTCTCAGAGTCTAATGACCTTCTGCTGGCTGAAGATGCTGGAGAGTGCTGCATCTTAGTTATTTTGGACCTCACCGCTGCCTCGACACATTTAATCATAACTTGCTTATTGACAGACTGGAAAGGTGGGCAGCAGGCATCACTGATGTGGCCTTAAACTGGTTCAGGTCCTACTTATCCAATATATGCTTATCTGTGGCTATAGCTGGCTGAGTTTCATCCCCACAGACACTCTATGGTGTCCCACATAGTTCAATTCTGGTTACAATCTATATGCTCCCTCTTGGTGCCATCACCCTAAACATCCAGGTTCACTATATGCCAATGACACAGCTCTACATTCCAATTAGACCAGGGGCCCAGTCTAATATAGTCACCCTCCACAAGTGCCTTGCTGAAAAATACTGGATGTCCAACAACTTTCTCCAATTAAACAATTCAAAAAGTGACGTAATTGCCCCCGGAAAGAAAACTAAAGTCGTAGTCAATCTTTTTGGATTTAAAAGATGGACACCACTTGCCCTAGCACATACGTATTTCAAGACGGATGCCATATTAGCTGGTTTTCTAAATTGCAAACAATAAATTGATTTGCTGATATAAGTTGCTGATCAACTTACATTGTAGTACTCTTGCCATGTTCTCATCCTGGCATCCCTCATTAGCTTTGAGTCTGGGTAGGCTGAGGCGGGCAGAGACAACTCCCTCCAATTTTGTGAATTGGGACTGCAGTACCCATTTTAAATGCTAGGTGTATAGGATACATATTAAAACCTATGACGTTGACAAAATGTCTTTCTATACAAGAAACACATTTTTTGTATAGATCACAGACAAATCACAGTAGAGCTGACCCAGAAGAATGTCATGGTACTGGACATGAAAGTGTTGGACCAGAAGAGCATCATGGTAATTGAGGGTAAAGAACAAGGATAACGACAACATGTGTCTGTATGTGAGGAGATAGGCCTATGGAATGTATGCGGGTCACAAATCCCCAACAACACGTCTTACCTGAAGTAAACAGGTAAAACAAATCCAAACCACTTCTACCAGCTCATACATTGGGTCACTCAATGCGATGTAAGCTCCCCCGTTGGAGGCCACGTTTTCCGGATTGTTCAAAAGGACACAAAGACCAAAACATGCAACGGGTCCTTTTCGAGGAGAGTTTGGCAGCGACGTTAAACTAAGGTTTCGCTGTCCGACCCAATAAGAAACCAAGCCCCACGTGTGCGACACAGGTCAACTTAATTAAGAGCTAATGAGAATGACGGTCGACCGCACTGTGATTGCCTGTGACAGTGAGCGAGAAGAGTACGAGCATTAACTAAGAATGAAGAATGGCCTATACATATTTTATTTTTTTATATATAATGTTTAATAACAGACGTTTTTATAGGCCTGGCTATAATTGTCCACCTCCCAAATATGTGCATTCTACGTATGTCATATGCTCAACGCATAGGCCTATTTATTTCAAGTGAAATAATATCACACGCATATTTTAAACCAGTTAGTCACTAATGAAACTGAAATAGGCCTATTTATTTTGAGTCTTCTCAACGGTGCCTCATTGTAGGCATACAATACAATCAAGCCATACTTCATTGCTCAAAAATTTGATGAACATATAATATAGATCAGCATGATACATTCTTTCCGATTTATATTAGTGATATCCTTTATACTACTGCAAGTTCATTTAAAACTTTTATTATAGCTGACCGGTCTGTCTGGAGGAACTTGTTTTGCCAGTTTACTAAGATAATATATATGGTTAACGGATTTCTCGTAACCACTGCCACCACGGAGATGTTAGTTTGATTATATAAAACTGAATAAGAATATAGGGAACCAGATATAAAGACTTGCTTAGAACCATTAATGGTTCTCATCTTATTTGACAGGTACTCCACGTGTTCGGTTTGTTTATATTTTGTGTAGAGCACGTTGTCCCCCAGGTTTCCTTTTCATTGGCTAAGCGAATTCGAAACTCCTCCCACAGGCGGGCCTGGAGTAAATTACATTCTACGTTGCATCAAAAAACAAGTAAATTAGCGAGACAAGGTTAATATTTGAATTGTAATGTAGGTTTACGTTATTCCTGAAAGTCTTTGGAGTCATTTAATTTTAACCGGAAAGTAGGGAAATAACATTTCGCCCTCTAAAATCGTTCCAATATAAGCTCAACACTCAGAATACACTGTACAAATGCACAATGTCCACTTAATCCCTGCAAAACGAACGCTCTAAATCATATTGGCAAAGAATGAACTGGGTGTATATGAACAAGGAAGGTTTCAATCGTTAGATAGCTTGCATTTAGCGTTAGCGGAATATACATTTGAACATTTTAGCGCGTTTAAATGAACCGGGAACACACATGCGCACTCGCGGGGAGAGCATCGATATAAGGATTGGCGCCGGCGCGCCAGCTGATCTATTCATTCATTCTTCGCTCGTGAGGTAAGACTCTTCGACTGAAACTCTATTTAATGCTCTAAAATGCCTTTTTCCGAGAACAACTATGTTTATTACATCTCGATTAAACACCGTATCGATCTAATCCAATCAAATAAAACCTGTGGATTTAATGACAAGAATTGAAATACTACCTTTCACAATAACTTACTTCCAGCTGTTATCACTTCATCGAATGCTTTATTTTGTGGATTGGTTAGATGATATACTTGTTCAAGTTGGGTTTCGGCAGTGGTTTGTGTGCATGCACGCGCAGAGTATTTGTTGGAATGGGTTATGTTAAAACTTAGCCTAGTTTGCTATGTTAGCTGCCCTCAGCTCATAACTATACGTTGCAGGCTAAGCTAGCTCGCTTTATGTACTCTTGGTAGTAGTAAGTCAAAGTATCTCAAACGCCTAACTGTTCAAAAGGTATTTTATGGGACATGCAGACTATTTGCATTGTGATCTATATTGTGTTGTTTACAGTATGGATCACTTTAATAGACTTAGGCAAGCTGTGCGCAGGCAAGAAGAACAAGGCAGGGCTGAAATCCTCCCGCTTTGCTGGCGAATTGGCGCGTGTTTAAGTTTCGAAAACATAAAGTAGTTTTAATATTTCACATATTTACCAACTAAAGTCAGCGCTGAGTTGGTAAGATCTTCATCTGTGATAATATCTAATGGAAAGGGCAATCAATTTAGAACAATTGCTTGTATTTTTAGGCGCAAAATGGAAAACAACTACCAACCCCCATCTTGTCTGGCTACCACTAGTTGGTCAAAGTATTAAGTACCCTACTTAGTTTTGATCAAACATGCAAAAGAACGATTTACTGCTGGATTATTACAGGCAATGTTAGCCTATTTAACTATCGGAATCTAAACTCATGTCCTAAAATCGTACACATTGATGCTGTGTTTTCTAGCAATAGCTTTTCTAAATTGTCCTCCCTCCTCTTTTCAGTGGACCCACAACTACAATATTCAATATGTCTAGACGCAGGTAGAGTACCATTTGTTTTTGTTAGTGCCATCGTTATACACATATTGAATATATACCCCCACTGTATAATATAGCTATAGACCTACTTATTTGATAATAATTATTATTTGTTTTACTGTAGTGGTCGCATCACATTGCAAGCCAGGGACGACAATGCACAAGAACAGAGCACCACGGTTACATTAAGAAAAAGGAAATCTGAGGTTTGTGCCATCGGGTTATTTCATTTCTACATTTTACGTGGCGTTGTTTTCATTAATCTCCAGGTCAATATGAGTCGTTTATTCACTTAATTCATGTTGGCTCACTGGCTATGTTTATATCCCTCTCTCTAGCCTTCAAACAAGAAGAAGCTTCAACCTGCTGCTAAGAAACAAAGTTATGAAATACAGGTTGGTGTCATCCTTTCTTTCCTCTATACTCGCGTCGTTATCATCTATTTTAGGCTAAACGAGCTATTGTAATGTGCAGAGAGTGTGATAAGTAGTAGTTGGGGTGTGTGCTTTTGTTAAGAGTTATCATCTGTTTCACGGAGTTAAACGGCGCGCGCGCTTGACCGAACCCGCGGTCTGGTTCCTCGAGGCCCGCCCTGGACTACTCGGCTAATGGCTTCATCTGTGTGCACGCTAAACTCATGCTAATATTACAATAAGATTTGACATTTTAGAAATTGATGTGTGTTAAACTAATATGTGATATGTTACGTATTTGAAACATATGTTGGCACAGTCAAGTTTATGGTCTAGGTTGCTACATTATGCGCAGCTGTGTTTGTGCTACATTGTGTGCTAACTTTTTAGTTTGTACATTTTGAATATGGCTAATATTTGGATATTTTACTTTTGTACTACTAATTGTAAAGTACACTTGTCAATGTAATACACGTGCAACTCCTAGAATGTACACTTTGTTTAACAGTTTTGTTATGTAGCCCATTGGTATATGTATTAATCTTTCTTTTTGTATTGAATTATTTCCAGAACTGCTGGTCGGAAGAGGGAAGCAGCCCCTGCATCCTCATCGAGACGCCACACAAGGAGATGGAGGAACCGGCTGACCGGTCGGCTTTCAAACAGTACCGCTTCCAGAACCTCTTTATCAAGCCTTCGCCTATACCCAGTCTCAGGTGGGTGTGTGTGTGTGTGTTAGTGACCGTGGGACATTGTATGCAGCTATGTGATGCAACGTAATTCTTACAGTGGTAAACTGTTTATTAAACATGCCTGCAAGTTAACTTGTTGGTGGTGATTTTAAACTGCTTCTGAAGAATAGTGGTGAATAGAACTTGAAACAAAAATGTTAGATATCCTAAGAAACTGGCACACTGTGGAACAAATGGCATACAAATATAATGGATACATAACTATCTTTCTCTTCAGTTGGGCCAGCTCGGACGACGTGTGGATCAAGATGCTTAACAAAGAGCTGAAGTACGTCCATGACAAAAGCTACCTCGAACAGCACCCCAAGATGCAGCCAAAGATGAGGGCCATTTTGCTAGACTGGCTTTTTGAGGTGGGTGGCTGACATCTGAACAGCAGTAACTACTGTTTTATGGACGGCGGAATTTAACAAGTCATGTTACTGCATGGTCTTAAGTTACAGTTGAATGATGCAACATAACATCATTTGGAATTGTCTAGCCTGGGCAAATGTACCTTTTTACTTTGACACAGGCTAATTAACATTATTGTATAGTATAATATAGGTTTTTATGTCAATATGTTGACAGATTGGTTGCAAATTTGTCAAATTATGGTTATGTAGGTATATTTGTTTGAATTCTGTGTTAATTCATACACACTGAAATTTCAAGCCTTATATCTCCATGTTGACATTTGTATTTGTAGCAGTATTTCAGCATACTGAAGGCTTTTAAAAATAGGGTAATTCAGGGTTTGTCAAAATGGTTTGTTACAAAATGGCCGACGTTGCTCTTTAAGCAGAATCTTTCTGTTTTTTGTTTGTGTAGGTGAGCGAGGTGTACTGTCTACACCGGCAGACGGCCTACCTGGCCCAGGACTACTTCGACCGCTTCATGCTTACACAAGATGATGTTAACAAGGACTACCTTCAGCTAATAGGCATCACTGCACTCTTCATCGCCTCCAAGATTGAGGTAATTCACGGATCTCTAACTCAGCACAATTACGGTAGAAACTTTAAAATAAATAATTGAACTTGATGTTCTTAACACATTGTACATATAAATTGTGGCACGTTTATATTTCATTGAGTAGGAAAGGATTTGTCATGGCAACACGAAACTCAAAACAGGGAACCGAAACCAAATTGTATCACTAGAATGGTTTCAGAACAAACATTATAAAATCATTATTTAATCCCTTATTTACCATAAGTTAGGCCACAATTACCTATTTTCATTAATAAGCGTGCTTTTACTAGCCAGTTAACATGGGTTCACATATAGCGGCACCTATATGCATGTAATAAAGTGTGTTCAGCAGACTTAATTCTATCCAGCACATCCTCCCTTCTTAAAAACTCTAATGATGATAATAATAATATATTATGCTTAGAGTTGTATTAATATATATAATAACTATTTTCCTCTTGCAGGAGATCTACCCTCCCAAGGTACACGAGTTTGCCTACGTAACGGACGGAGCGTGTGACATGTGGGACATTCAGCGAACGGAGCTCATCCTACTAAAGGTAGGGTACACAAATGTATTATTGTATGTATTTTGTGTAACATGTAGCATGGTGACCGATGGACTCATATTTTAGATGCATTGGCACCAACTTCACGTTATCCAGCCTTCCTGATTTGGACCTCTCATTCTGAATGTTCTTCTCCTCTGCAGGCGTTGGACTGGAACCTGTGTCCAGAGACGCCCATCTCCTGGCTGAAGCTCTATTCCCAGGTGGAGGCCCAGCGAGATGATGAGAACTTTCTTGTGCCCCAGTTCTCTCAGGACACCTACATCCAGATCACACAGGTAATGGGCACGCAATGACATGATGGCTAAACTGTTTTCTAATGCGTGAAATCAAGACATGGCATGCTTTTATTATTGCTGACTTCCGTCAGGAAATGCCCGAAAGACACCATAAATTGGGGTTTGTCTGTGTGTCACATGAACAGGAATAAGATACAAATGTGGCATGGTGATTTTATTGTCCAAAAGAACATTAAAACCACCAACCATTATGCCCATGTTGTCCGAAAGACCAAGCCACAAACCTATGATGACTCGGATTATATTGCATGGATATGCATTCACCTGTGGCTAGGGTTGGGTACCATTCTCATTTGAACCGATGCCGGAACCAACAACATATCTCAAACAACAACTTATCCAACTAGCTCATTTATTACCTGAAGATGTCGATGAAGTTGTTGATGCCTGTTTCGTCGTCCACGGAGGGTTTAACTTATTCTGCGCTGGCTGCAGCCGTGTTAATGTTAGCTGCAGGGCTATCAAACTTAAGGTTATCAAACGTTTCGCATTTCACATTACAACTATTGCAGCGAGCGTTGTCTGCGTCCAGTTTTGGAAAAGTGTAAACAACCACACCAACTGGGTTGGAACCTTGAATCAGCTGTGACCTAGAAGGACGTTCTTTCTCTTATGTATACTCCAGCCTTCTCTCTCTCTCTTTCTAACGTATACTCCAGCCTTCTCTCTCTCTTTCTCTAACATATACTCCAGCCTTCTCTCTCTCTCTTTCTCTAACGTATACTCCAGCCTTCTCTCTCTCTCTCTCTCTAACATATACTCCAGCCTTCTCTCTCTCTCTTTCTAACGTATACTCCAGCCTTCTCTCTCTCTTTCTCTAACATATACTCCAGCCTTCTCTCTCTCTCTTTCTCTAACGTATACTCCAGCCTTCTCTCTCTCTCTTTCTCTAACATATACTCCAGCCTTCTCTCTCTCTTTCTCTTATGTATACTCCAGCCTTCTCTCTCTCTCTCTCTAACATATACTCCAGCCTTCTCTCTCTCTATCTCTCTAACATATACTCCAGCCTTCTCTCTCTCTCTTTCTCTAACGTATACTCCAGCCTTCTCTCTCTCTCTTTCTCTAACATATACTCCAGCCTTCTCTCTCTCTCTCTCTAACTTTACTCCAGCCTTCTCTCTCTCTCTTTCTCTAACGTATACTCCAGCCTTCTCTCTCTCTCTTTCTCTAACATATACTCCAGCCTTCTCTCTCTCTCTCTTC
>OOFG01102046.1:0-10361 GCA_900323295.1 Molva molva | reverse complement strand
CTTCAACTCACCTGTGTGTGCCAAAGCGAAGCGTACTGTTTAATTCACCATAGGTGCCGCCAAAGAGAAGCGTACTGTTTAATTCACCATAGGTGCCGCCAAAGAGAAGCGTACTGTTTAATTCACCATAGGTGCCGCCAAAGAGAAGCGTACTGTTTAATTCACCATAGGTGCCGCCAAAGAGAAGCGTACTGTTTAATTCACCATAGGTGCCGCTCAAAAAGAGAAACAGAGATCTTCCAGATTTCCACTTTAAGAGCTCTTCTAAAATCCTTACAAACATTTTGATTTTGAACTACGCAAATTTATTCATACAGTGAGAAACAGTTCATGATCATTGTCAACATGTCTCCAAAACAAAGAAATCGGCCTACAAAACCAGATATTAGTAAGTAAGAAAGCAAAGCTTTATTTCTATTTTAAACACTGTTACAAATTGCATCACATAAAAAAAGAAAAGAAAAGTAAATTGCAACAACTTAAACAGACAAGTAAACAAAATGGGAATAAGACAGAGATAAAATTTGGCTAGCCTATAAAAACAATGTAGGAACTGCAAACACAGTGAAAAAGATCAGTTAAAACAAACCCATTTAAACAGAATCTACATAAAAATAAAGATTATATTTGATTAAAAAGCTAATCTATAGAAATGAGTTTTCAGGTGCTGCTTAAAACAATCAACAGATCCGGCAGATCTAATGAATTGAGGGGGACTGTTCCAAAAAGCACGGTCGCCTTTTGCCTTAAGGCTGTGGCGAGGAATGGCTAGAAGGCTATCGGACGATGTCAGTGATCGACTAATGGTTCAAAAGCTCAGCAATATAAGCAGGAGCTAATTTAAAATGTATTCTAAATTGCAGAGGAAGCCAATGGAGGGAGGCAAAAATTGGGGTAATATGTGACCTACGGCTTGTTTTGATTAACATCCTGGTCGCCGCATCTTGTGTTTACTGTAGGCGAGTCAGAGCAGCTTGGTTAAAGCAGGTGAAACTGGAGTTACAGTAGTCTAAATGGGAGAAAAGGAAGGTATGAATTAGTAATTCCAGATCTTTGGGGGATAATATGGATAAAATGTTTGCAATGTTTCGTAACTGGAAAAAGCATGACTGAACAAGCTTGGTTATGTGTTGCTTGAAGTTCAAGAGCTGGTCAAAAACAACACCAAGATTTTTCGAGGAGGGCATTCACCTTTGTCCGCACAAGTAAGAATATCGTTGGTCACTCTTAGCACTGCAGTCTCAGTGCTGTGTTTATTGGGAGAGCCAGATTGAAATTGATTTAATTAATTGTGTCCTTCAACACACTCAAGGAGCTGCTCAGCAACATTTTATATATTTTTTCAAGTGGTTGGACACTTGCTGTCTTAAAGTAATCAGGTATGCAGCCAGATGTGAGAGAATGGTTAAATGGACAGAAGGCTGGGGTCTATGACTGGCATGACCTCTTTGAGTAATGTTGTAGGGATTAAATCCAAAAGGACGGGCGCAAATGAAATGCAATATCCAATAGAGCTTATTTAATAAATCCTTCATATGAAGGATTCACGTAGTGAACACTGAATTTCAATTTCTTCCATCTATGTTCGGTCTTTCCATAGTCCCTTGTTTGGCGCCGGATGCTGTCATAAATCCAGGGGGATCAATTAACAGCAAGCGCTGACCTATTTTTATACTAGTAGCATCTAGAGTTGATGAACATTGATCTTTAAACCAACTAACAGAGTCATTAATATGAGAGAAATTGGGCAGGGCCATTTTAGAGAAAACAGTTGAGAATTTAGCAGCGGTTTGGCCATCAAAGATGAGAGTGTATACACATCTAATGTACAACACTTGACTGAAGAACAGTGTCAAAAATGATACATATTTGGTAAGAAACAAAGTAAATCATATGCAAGGAGTCAGGGTCAAGCCAAGAGGAAAAACTGTATCAAGGGTGTGCCCACGGTTATGTGTGGAACCAAAAACATGTTGCACAAAGTTGCACAAACGATCTTGAAATATTAAAAAAATCGGAGACAAAGTATTTAGATGGATCGTCAATATGGATATTGAAATCACCTGCTATAATGACCCTATTGAACAGGATAATAGCTCAAAGAAATAATTTAGAAAGCTGTTATTCGATTCGATTTCGGAGGTCAGTGGATGACACACTGGGTTCTCAAACTCAATTTAAAGAGTTAGTAGTTCAAAGCTATTGAAATATCCAGCAAACGGAATACAGGAGATGTGGTTCTTAAACCACTGCAATGCCTCCACCACAGCCGGTGGACCTCGGTGCATTCAGAAACTTGCAATTTGGTGGGCATACGTCCACAAGGGGGCAGCAATCTCCTGGTCTGAGCAAAGGCTCAGTCAGGAATAAGACATCTAGATTTTGCAATGTAACTCATATATGTTCATGTTGGGTAATATAATATATAATTTAGGTTATTTCATAACCAGAAAATAGCCTGCCCCCATTCTATTTCTTCAAAACAACAAAAGCGCATCAGAAGCGCCACGAGCATTTAAAACACTACGTTGATATACACGGATCTAGAAAGGTTGATATAAAATGTTTTTTCGGTCAGATGTGAACGTTTTTATTGGACATTACTATTTGTAACCCACAGAAGACTATTCACATTGCTTATACCCCGATCCACAAATATTATCAAATGATATCCAAATGGATATTTCATAATCCACAAATAAAGATTTTTAACTAATTTTACATGTGAACTAGTCAATACGCATGTCTTTTGTATTTTTATTTTGTGCAAAAATATTTTGTTTGATAAGGTACACACAGATTACAGCAATTATAAAAAGTAAATAAACAGAAACATTCTTGGTTTTCATATTCTCAACTCAACTTCTAGCTTACCAGTCAGCTCTCCAGCTGACCACTGGAGAGAACAAAATCCAAACAACATAGAATATTAATGTCATTCAAGCATGACGGCATCATCATTTCTGATCTCACCTCAATATAGCATTTACTCAAATTCAAATGTAATGACCACACCTCCAAGACTGGGATTTAAGACCTTTTTAAATCAAGATGGGGATTTAAGACCTTTTTAAATCAAGATGGGGATTTAAGACCTTTTTACATTTATGGAATTTATTAGTAAATAAATAGACTTATTCTTTGAATGTAATACAAACAAACGTCAGCAAGTACAATTAGCATATTTAAAATATGCCATAACTCAGCAATTTTTTTACACAATAAAAATGCCACCTTGGAATTTTAATCTGACAAGTCCATAGATCATGTGTGCCATAATGTGGAATTTAAAGGTTTGGTTCTGAAGAACATTATTGTTCTTCAAGTTTTCACTGTACAGAGAAATATATCCCGACGGACATTATGGGGCAATCAGGGGCTGAGCTATAGGCATTACCAATCCAGAATAATAATAATAATAAGAAGAAGAAGAAGAATCCTGACAATAACAATAGGTATCCACAGATACAATGTGAATATCTAATTAACATTTGTATTGTCCATGGTGAGTTCTGCTAGTGAGAAAGCTGGTGGCAGTCAGTGGCCAGGCGTCTAGTCACGAACACCACAACACACAGAAACAGACTGCATTATGGTTAGATGGGGCAGGGTGGAAAAGGAACATGTAGGGACCTCTAATCTAGTGCCTATTGGCAGCAGTGGTAGGCTAGTGCTGGTAACTGGTCGATTTAGCTGTAGTGAAAGCCAAAGGACACTCCTAGAAACCAAATGAGGTAGTAATGAGACGTAGGTTTAAGTTTGGAGTTTAATTTCTCAGCAATGTCAGCGTCCCTGATTGCAGGTGGCAGACTATTCCACAGATCGGGAGCTCGATAAGAGAACGCTCGGTTTCCTGCTAATTTCATTTTAACTTTTGAATTTGTGGTGGTGTATTTTTGTCCAATATGTCCCACTGTTGAGCTGTAAAATGTGAATGCGCAAGACTTGAATATGCATAACCTACAGAAGACGATTCACGTTGCGTGTACCGCAATCCACAAGAATTTTTCACTTGTGTTTTGCAATCAAGATCCACAAATACACATTTTTAACTTGTGTCTTCTAAAATTATATCCACTCTTACTTTCAGAACAGATAACGACATGTTAACTCGTCTATACGCATTTGTGGATCTCGTCGAGTTTTGTCCAATGTCCAGTTTAGCCTACGCATAATTGATTGATAATTGAAATTGCTCGGAAAGTGCCTCGGAAAAGGCAATCAGACAGAGAACATAGGAACATAGGATTTTACCCCTTTTTTTCTAAATCATGGTGTTATTTTAGTAACAGTGATAAAATGGCATAGATACTATGTCGATGAACATAAAATAAATATTACCACATTTAAAACTAAAAGAAAATATTGTGCTTGCAGGGCTGCTAGACCTGTTATTATGACTAAAGATGAGTCTCTGTTTCTGCTGTCTTTCTTTAATAGAAATCCCGTCAAGTTAACCAGGAACTGCAGGTGCAATTGGATCAAGCTCTACAGCAGGCCCAAGACCCAAACAGCAAAGGAAATTCACTGTTTGCTGAAGTAAGAAACAACTGAATAATGTATTTTTGTATTTGACATGGTCAAGATATTTGGGGATAACTTTTTAATTGGTTACATTGTTTACAATCCACATATTTCCAGTATGTTCCACCTGTTCAGACACTGATAGCATTTAATTGTATTTGCTCTTGGACAAGCTTTATGTAACAAATATTATATAATTTAACAAATTCGGAATTCAAATACAAAAAAACGGTTGAAATACCAACCTGACAAATGAATACCAGAATATTTCTATCGCTAGGCTAGCCTTTGTCTAATTATATTCTGTTGTGGAGTTCACATTAGTTCATTTTTTGGGATGGAAAGTTGTAATTGTAAGAGCATGAACCGTCAAAGTCCTCTATACTCCTTTATACTTATGTAAATATATTACTTAGCTACTTTTATCAACCACTAATATAATTGGCAACTATGAGATGGGATAAGATTTGCACAGAAAATCTATTAAAACGTGCAATTCTTTGTCAATAAAACAGGATATGTGTATATTTCTATGAACATTGGTGGACAGCTGAAAAACTGTTGAATCATATGAATTAATGTAAATATGCATGTTTGCCTTTATTCCGATGAAGTTAGAGGACAAACGTGCTGAGATGGAGAAGCGACTGATCAGTATGAAGATCCAACATCAGTCTCTGCAGAAACAGCATGGTTTTAGCAAACAACAGCTACACCGCATGAAGGTATATTAACAGTGAGAAATATTAAGGCCAGCAGGTTAACTTTGTTAGCACAAACAGATGATAAAGTTGCTGTAGGTACGATTTGAGAGTTCGAAAGGAGAACAGGAGAGAAAGATTTTGAAAATAAACAACCCGAAAAAAAGCCCCCCTTCCTCTCCGCGTTCTCCCTCCCTACGTTTGTCAAACATTGAGAAGTGTTGCATTCATGCACCTGTGATTGACAGGCATAATGGACTGGATCAAGAGATGTCCTGATTAGTCAGAAATTAGCCGGGAGTGGTCTAAAATCTTAATTGTCTCATTCAGAGACAGTCAACAGAATATCTGTTTAGATATTCTCACATAGCATTTAATTTACTATAGCTGACAGGTATGACATGACATTTGCTATAAAAGAGCTCACAAATTACACTCAAATTATAGCTTTTCGATCTTACCTACAGCACCTTTTTGAACTGTCTTTTTATTAGTATATTCAAAATATTTTTCCATTGTGGAATGGAGTATAGTAACACTGTAAATACAGTCACCGTTGTAAAAGCATAGTCTCAACAATATCACACTATTCAAAACACTATAGAGAGAGTTTACCGTGCTGATGGTTAACAAGTCCTGATTGTCGTTGCAAAAAATGTATAAATGTAAATAAAACCTGTGGGGGGAAACTTCACCACTATCTTTGTTAGCTGCATGACGTGTTCCCTGAGATGACCATACACATAAATTATTTAAATGCAAGCAAAGAGCTCTTAAAGGCAACTGATGTGTGTGTGCAGGTTCAGATAGCGACCCTGATGCAGCTGCAGGGCACAAGAGCAGACCCAGCCCAGCTAGAGAGACTCCAGTCCATGCTCACAGAGAAGAATGAGGAGATCCATAATCTGCTCACTAAACTCCAGAGACTGGAGAAATTTGAGGTAACGTGTTCTATGAAATTGACTGTTCAACTTCTTGGTAAAAGTTGCCTAGTGTTACAAAAAATGTGGAGAACATTCAGTTACCTATCAACCTACCCCTATCTCGCTGTGTGTGTGTGTGTGTGTGTGTGTGCGTGCGCAGCTCCTTATAAAATCTCAGCCATCTGTGCCTGCTCAGTCAGACGGCATGGATAATCAAGATGAGACCTACTATACCGACCTTCTCAAATTGAAGCTCAGCAATTCTGTGTAAGTAATACACCTTAATAACCATGTCAACCAAGTTAGTGGAAATTGCTTTGTTTAACCTCTTCATCCCAAAATACTCCTGTACCGGGCTTAGCCACTCCCCCTGATTTCAAAGACGTCGTAAGGCATTTAAACACATGAGAAAATAGTGATGTGACACACCACTAGAAAGATTAGATTCTCAACTTTTAGTCTATCATAACCATTGTTTGCTAAACGACAGACAATTCCAACCCCAAATAAAATAAGAAGCATGCAAGTTATGTATTTCATAACTGTGCACATGCACATCAATAGCGACAAACTATATATCATATGAAAGCTGAGACTCTATCAAGAATAAACTTCACTTTTTCTAGTTACAACCAAAGATTACCTTTTTTTTTCTTACCTTTGTCGTTTTTATCATCAAAGCTGTGTTTGATCGCATAAAACCACCATAATTTTGCAACTAAAGACGGTGTTTACAAATCCATTTTTAGTAGCTAAGAGAGGGTAAATCAGAGCACATGTCCATCATCATCATCTGGTGGCCGTAAGGTGCAATTGCGATTGTTAGGCTTGGTTTTATTTAGTTCTATTCGCCCAGACCTTTCAATAGAGGGGTCGAATGTCAAAATTGTACAATGGGTTCCCAAGATATTGACCTGTTTGTGTCTCATCAAGTTTATATTGTCAATTCTGCTGTACTTCACTATTTACATAGAATATTGACCCAGGTACTCATAAGATGTTGTGCTATGGCCCTATAAGTACTATAGGGCTACCAACTGATAATGCACTAGGTGGTATTCACTCTAAAACATGAAATTTATTTCAGGCGGAAATAAAATCTTCCACCTATGCTGTGTTCTAGCTTTATTCACTCTAACCAAGTAGTATCCACATTGATTATTTCACTTGCACAACATTCTCACAGGTCTTATCTTTCTTTTGGTATATAGCATATTATAGCCATTGCAGTTGTGGAGATATACTCTATTTACTTTGGGTATGTTCTTCTCAGAAAAAAACTCAGAATTAGGCCTAGCTTTAGGTTGGGCATTAAGGGTTCAGTGGCAGGAATGAAACCTGCACTATCTAACTTTTTACCATCACTATTGTTCAATATAAATTAAAAGGATGACATAAGAAAGATAATTAATACCATCCACACACAGCTCAATCAGGTACTTTGTTCCCTCTTTTCTATCAAATTTGTTGCCAAGGAAAATGCTGCTGTGATCTCCGTTCTCCCAGGAATATTTATTAAAGGTGGAGAGGAAGACACACAAAGCACCTCTATAGATGGATATGTCTCTCTGTCTAAATGCATGAATATTGTGTTTTTATTAAATTATCTGTATTCCCGATCACCTTAACAGCAAAGAGGCAGAACGGCTGGGAGATGAGCTTTCCCTCCAAAGAATGAAGTCTTTGTCAGAGAGTCAAAGAGCTCTTGAATTGGAGAGAAAATTATATTCATTAGAACAGTTGCTGAAGCAGGTAAGTTGTATATGCGTGTCTGTTTAGATACAGACCACATTGGCCAGATATTATTTTTAAGACATTGGCTAACCTTTTCATATTCATACCTAATTTATCCTAATAGGCTCAGAGTGACAAGATTAAACTGCAGCTTCGTGTGGAGGAGCTGCGATACAAATATGAGCCCAATGGTGCGCATGTATATCTAATTGTACCCAATGCAATCATTTAACCAAAAATGTGAACAAAGCATACTCATTTCAACATATTCTTCTGTTCTAGATTTTAATAAAAATAATATCCAGAGGCGAAAGCGAGAAAAGCTTCCTGATGATAGAGTTTTTTGTGATGTTATCAAGATGGAGCCAAATAAGGATTCAACAAATGACAAGACAACTAAACTAGAGAACCAACATGTGGCTCTTTTACGCAAGATGGACATGCAGCTTACACAAGGTATCTAGCTCACACAAGGTATCTAGCTCACACAAGGTATCTAGCTTACACAAGCTATCTGCATTGTAGATGAAGCCCCCGTTGTATACATTTTAGTTTATTTTGTAGATTTTTTAGGGGGGTGATTTGATCTCCAATTAAATGTTCTCTATGTGTGTCTAAATGTCTATGTTATGGAAAGGTTGTTAATGGTATCTTGAAATGTAAGCTGTGTATTGGATTCTAAGTAGTAGTACATCAACAGGTTCTAATTACAATTTTAAGAGTTGAGGAATCATCAAAAGAATAATGAATCTTTAGTCGAATCGCACCTAATCTGTTTTAATTTCTTGACATTTGTATGTATTTGTATGCATATTTATCCTTCAATCCAATTTACTCTGCGTACCTCATTAAATAGCCCATGTGGAAAAATTATATGTGACTAATAAATTAAGACCTTTGTAACCTTCGACTTTTATTTTTTCTACCAGATCAAAAGTCAGATGCCTCGCCAGCCAAGTGTGTAAGGATCTGTGAAATGCCTCCAGTTGAGATTCCCAACCCTCCAAGGTAAATAATATGCAGGCAAGAAGCATCATTGCAGATCACATGAACCTCTTTATAGCAAAGGAAACGCATCTTGGGTTAGAGTGGATAATTTTGACCAAATACTCAAAGATTACTTGATTTATTGTTATTCTTAAGCTGTAAATATTCACTGCACAACAACGATGGTCTAGAAATAGGATATGATTACGAATATGATATACAAGTTTAATGATGCACTAATTAGTTGAACTAGCAATATTCCAGGTAAAGCAGACACTGAATAGCAGCAGTCTGGAATTGTCTAATATTTACACTATTTCCCGGGATTCAAATGAAATGCCAAATCGTAACATCTGAATGCTGCATTTAAGTTGCAATATTGTCCGGGGCACAGCTGAACCTGAATGAACAATAAGATATGAAAAGAAGTTCAGTAAAATGCTTAAAAAGCTAACTCTTAAAATAAGAATATGCGGGGGGAAAGCAAGAAAAACAATCATAATATAGCTGCAAGCCGCAGGCACACAGCTGCCTGAAGCGGGAAGATTTTTAAAAATTAAGGAAATGGTGAATTCAGTGAGACAACTGCTGAAGGTAACTTGAAGTTATAGACCCATAGTTGAAACTGCGACCCTCACCGTGTGAGATAGTGCCCCCTATGAGGCCCTAAGCGCCCCTACTGCTGGAAGTAGGGGTGAGCCAATTGGAACTGAGCTAACTCCCCCAAAGTTAGCTCAGTTCTAATCACACCATGTGTGTTCAAATATAGTGCCTCCACTGCTGGAAGTAGTAGACCATGGACTCAAGGATAGTGCCTTTACTGCTAGAAGTAGAACATTGCTTAGTAGTAGACCATAGACAAGCTATTTCTAGGACCATAATAGGTACCTGGTGGGATTCAACACATGGACCTTCTGCCTTGAAGGCAAGTGCTCTACTCGCTGAGCTATTGGCAGACATGTACCAACAGGGAGAGATGGAAATATGTTGTAGGAGTAGGCACTGTCTATCATAGGAGACATCCACTATTATAGAAACATCCACTATCTATTAGGGGTGTAACGGTACACAAAAATCACGGTTCGGTACGTACCTCGGTTTTTAAGTCACGGTTCGATATGTTTTCGGTACAGCAGGGTTAAAAGAAACAAAACATTAAAGAAAAATGGGATTTTTTTTTAAATTATTATCAAACAGTGGTTTACTGAACAAACTATGGGTCTTTCTTTCTTAAATAAAAAAAGTATGTCAATACTGCTGCAATCTACTAATAAAAAAGTAGAATTTACTGAAAAATAAATCGAAATAATTATTCTCAAATAAATAAAAATTATAATAAAATAAATATCCATTAAGGTGCAGCATTTAGAAAATGAACTGTAGAAAAGAACTTGAACTGTTCTTGAACTGCTTCACATTAGAATTGCCAGCTTGATTGTTGGTTGCGATTTTTTCACACAACAATTAAATAACAAATCATTGAGGTGAATTG
>OOFG01102002.1:0-12532 GCA_900323295.1 Molva molva | reverse complement strand
AAAATAGTCTTCTGAATTTCCCTCTCTTTCTTTTTAATTCTTTCTATAAAATGTCTTCATAATCTCTCTCTCTCTCTCTCTCTCTCTCTCTCTCTCACAGTCTCTCTCTTTCACAGTCTCTCTCTCTCTCTCTCTCTCTCTCTCTCTCTCTCTCTCTCTCTCTCTCTCTCTCTCTCTCTCTCTCTCTTTCTCTCTCTCTCTCTCTCTCTCTCTCTATCTCTCTCACATCTGTATCTCACTCTTGCGCTAACGCCACCACCTCAGATCTCTCGGCTTTCCCTATCCTTCACATTAGTTTTCCCGCAGGCATTCTTTCCCCTCACGCTGGCTGCAAGCAGGCTGTGAGGCAGTGGGACCAGTGGGGGAGAGAGGGGGAGAGTGAGAGTGACAAAGGGAGAGAGAGGAGGAGGGAGGAGCGCACCGCTGTCTCCCAGAGACAGCAACTCCTCGCCTGGAGCACAGGAAGCCAGGAGCGTCGGTGTTGTGTGGCGTATCGGGGACCAGGTGGGGGGGAAATAAGTGGAGAACCAGGAGGAAAACAGAAATAGAGAAGGATAGAGATAGAGAGAGTGAGGGAAAAAGGGGGACAAGAGACAAGCTGGACAAATGGAGGACATGAGCCAGCACCCTGGACACTGCAGGGTGGACATGAAGGAGTCGATGGAGCTGGGGGCTAACACTGATGGACTGGCTGCTGGTAAGCTGTCTGTCTCTCTCTGAAGACTGTCTGTCTCTCGAGGGGACAGTCCCTCTGTCTCTCTCTGAAGATGGTTTGCCTGTCCAGGGACTGTCTGTTTGTCTAAACTCTTTTTGATTCACTAAAGTTGCTCTGTCTCTATAGTCTGTCTGTCTGTTCGTCTGAAGTCTGTCTGTCTGTCTTCGCCTGGCTTTCTCTCGCTTGTAAAATTTGAACCTGCTTTAAGGATGCTTCTTTCTTTAAAAAACATTCTGATGCATTTTTGTCTCCTAATACTTTTTGTCTCCTAAGATTCTTGTACGTTTTTACTCTCTTGGTTTCTAATGTTATTTTAATGACCTTGCTCTAATTTCGGGCTTTTACCCTTTACTGTCAATCAATGGCCGATGTGTGTTGGTTTTTTAATTTTTAGTTCAGTTATCGGTTGTCTATTCTCTGTGTGTTTTAGCAAAGTACAAGTCATTGATGTGTACAAAAAACGATTATTGCGGCAATACATGACAGAGGTTGGTTATAGTGAATTCATTAACTAAATTTATTTTACCCATGGCTCATCAAGATAACTCCTCTCTGGTGGCCATCTTGTGGTAATTATTAGTACAAAACATTAATTAAAATTACCATTATCATTTGGCGCTTCCAGGGATTTTCGTCAAATTAATTTGATATACATCCAGCAATCATGGTTAGTGTTATTACAAACGACCATTAAATACACTGTTGTATGTTCACACAGTATTGTCAGACTGTTGTTTGCTTAAATAATAAACAAAATTTTATCTTTAAGTTTTAAGGTAAGAAATGGACAATAACCTTGGGATAGTGAGGGCTCAAAAAAAACAAATCTCAAAATATGACACTCCTATATGCATCATTTGAGCGAAACAGTCAAAACTTATTTTTTGGTTGTTGTATGGCAGTGTTTGTGCATGTGTATGTGTTTGCCTTCATGAGTTGAATGTTTTCATTAATGAGTGCTGGCAGAAAATACTCCATATCCCACTGCCCATGTGTGGCAAGAGAATGCTAATGACATCAGCTGTAGGGTTGTTGCCACCCAGTCTTCTCTGAAAACATGCAGCCCAGAGCACTGCTTGAACATGCACATGTGTCAGCCATTATCCAACTCTCTTCAGAATCTGTCAATGGAGCTTTACAAAGACTGGAGCTGAAGGTTAGGCGAGTGGCCTGGGTGACCCCCAGCTGGAAAGGTACTGAATTTAATCCCCAAGGTCTACAGGAGGCATCCTTGAGCAAGATGTTTTAACCCCTACCTGTATACTAATGAATATACTGTACTGCAATGTACAATATCGTCTTTTGACCTCTGTTATTGTATACAGTTTTTTTATATTAGCATTTTTGCACTTGCTCTATGTACTTTTATGTGACTGTCATGCCAAAGGAGTTTCCTTACGCGATTTAATTAAGTAGTTCTATCAGTACCATCCTATCTTATCTTTCAACACACACATGTGCACATACACATTCATGGGCACACATACACACCAATATGTTCGTATTCATTTTCCCAAGTGACGCATCCTGGGTGGTAGCAGTTGAGCTCAGAGCACATAATTGCTACACCTGGCACAAAAGACAGGTTGACAACCGCTATTGTTATCAGTGGTGAATTTGTTTATTTGGCAGAACTTTGGGAACAATCTACTGTGACCCTACTTTTGGTGCCGGTGAATCTTCCCACGCATGTTCTTTTCTAAGCAATCCTAAACTTTGTATTGTGTTACTTTGAGTGTTAACAACAGATTATAAAAACCTTTTGCATTGGAAAAAATGGGGTAGGAAAGTGAAGTGTCAAGGGGGTTCGACTCCCAGCTGAAAGGCATTAGGTCCAATCAACAACATCCAAAACCAACCTGTAGGCATTGTTGAGCAAGGTACCTATAACCCCCTACCTGCTCCTTAAAGTCACAATGTGTAACATTTCAGCTAGCTCGTAGCTTAAAATAACCTGGACATATCTGTAGTCAATGCTGATTGATTTCAATAATGTTTCCAGGAAAATCACATCCTATAAGTGATATATTCTACAGATAAAAATCCTGGCCAGCCCCCACCAACACAGCCGAGCTACGCTAGTTCGCAACACAGTTGCACAGCCAGTTAGAGTGGACAGAACTCTGTTATTAGTGTGGTTGCAAAGCAAGGCACACTATTGTTATCATGTGTCTTATTATTTTTCTTCCGCCGATTTTGGGTAATTATCTACTCCTACAGTTTTGGAGATATTAACACCAAACCACTACCAAACAGTCGGGCATATATCAATGCAGTGCACATCTACTTTTAGAGACCAACCATTGCAGACTTTTTTATTATGAATTTCTATAATATTTAATATGGAAAGTGAATGGGGCAAAAACGCTAAAATCGACCACTCCAAACGTAAACACCTGAGAGTTGTCAAATTAAATAGGCATATGTAGACCGGAAGTAAGGAGGTCTCCAAAAAGTTTGGTACCGCTGTGACCACAGGGGGCGCTATAACTCGTGGTCAAACCTAAACGGCCACGCCCCCCGCCCTGTTTTTAAAAAAATCTGAAACTTGGTATCTTGGCCTTATTTGACATGCTGAATCTTTTTGCCTCAGGGATCCATAAGGTATGTCGAGATAGCTTTGGCTGTACCTTGAAAGTTTTGGAAAACCATGAAAAAATCGTCCGTTAACCCAAATGACCCAAAATGTGGTACACATGCTCCTTAATAATGCCCGAACTTATGGTATTATTTTTATTTTGAGTTATGGCAGATTTATGTGAAAATACAATTCTGCAAATGAGCCGCCATTGTTCAATCAATCACAAGTCCGCTCCTAGGGACCTATTACTTGGTGGGCACATCAAGGACATCCCCCTTAGGTAATGTTGACATTTTTGTGTTGATAGCTAAAAAAAACGTCACAGGGTCAATTTCAAATTACCACTATTGCAGGTGCTCGCCAAACTTTTTGTTATAATGGAAGTCAATGGGGAAAAAACGCTGACTACAACCACAAACAACTCAGAGTTGTCAAGATATAGAAACCATGCGTAAGCAGGTCTCCAAAAAGTAAAGTACCTCTTTGGCGACGGGGAAGTTCTATAAGGACCCGGTTCCAAATTACTCAAAACCCGAAAATCCATAAGGTCTGAGCTTATTTGACACTGCTATCGATTCTAGCGGGTCCTATAACGTAATGTTATATCTCGAGAGACGAGATTCATGTCATTTAAATCAAATCACTGGTGCACAAACATACATTTGCCTAATAAAGTTGTTGAATTCAATTAAATTGCCTGCCAATCGCCGTTTAACCAAACAAAGAAGAATTGAATTGCCTCACGCCCTCGTTCACTTAATTTCTCATTTGGTCAATTGGTTGCTTGATAAGATGGCGTACAAAGCTGTCAAAGCTTGTAAGGGGGGGAACCCACCGTCAATGCTTAACCTCAACGTTGCGGATCAGTCAAAACGCAGTACCTTCGACTGACTTTGAGTCGGAACACCACCAACTCCGGCTGCTGTTGCGGGACAATCATCCTCCTCCACTCATGGTGCGAGCACCCAACTTCGTAGCACGTCCCATTCGTTGACAATACTAATCATTGATAATAATCCAAAAATATCCAGTCTCTTAAATGTGCTATATCAGTTATTTCAGAGTTCTCCATAAACCCTGGCTGCCGGCTAAACGGCTGCTTGGTGAGATATTCCGACCGGCTTGTTTTCTGGCTAAGCTAATTGTAAGGTCTAGAAATCCGCTCCGTGTTTTCTGCTTCCATTGGTTCTAAACACACCAACATCGTAGAGTTTACATATACTTTCCCAATAGCAGGATATCTATAAAGGTTTTGAGTTTCCTGGATTTTTATTTAATCAGATTTATTAGTTAACCTTGTACCTCAAGCCTTACATTTACATTTTCATTTAGGGCATTTAGCAGACGCTTTTATCCAAAACGACTTACAATAAGTACATTTGTCATAAGAAAGGGAAACAACAATATATCGCTGTCGGTACAGTAAGGATGTTCATAGAACAAGTGCCAAGCACTTACAATTGCTGGGTTAACCCATTCCCCGTATACAACAAAGATAGCTAGGATAAGATGCTACACGATGCTAAGTACTATTTTTAGGTGCCAGGACGTACAACATACAATAAGTGTGTACATGTGCCACAGGGCTCGACATTAACTTTTTGAGGCACTTGTCCTTCGGACAAGTAAATTTAACTTTCACTTTTCCAGGCACAAAAGTCACTTGCCCGGGTAAAAAAATTGTCATTTTACAATAATTAACTTTTTTCTTGTTGTTTGCGAATGCAGAATGCAGAATTCAGATGAACAAACAGTTGAAAGCATCCAAACAGTGTCAACATATAAATGATTCAATTTATGAATTTTATCAAAGTGTAACGTAGCTTTTCTTACAACAAAAAAGGAGAACATTGCAATACTTGCAACAAAAAAGGAGAACATTGCAATAACAAAATAATTTCCTCCAAGAAATAAATGACGCACTGAAACAGTTCTGGACTGGAACACTATTCATCCGTTGTGCTGTCTTCGGCCCGTGGGACAGCAGTGTGTCATGTCTCAAGGCACTTGTCCCTTTGACCAAGGAAGATGAGCTGGAATATTATAGGAAGAATATAGGTAATTATTGAGGTGTTTGTTACATTAAACATTTTACAACATTTAAAATTTGTACTTCACAGTTGAAAACTTTATCTGATGATATTAACTACATTTAACTGATGAAAATGTCTACTGTTACATACGTTTTGAATGCAGGACTTTTACTTTAATAAAAGGTATTTCACAACATTCACTATTAACGTCATAAAAAAATTTAAATAATGTGAAAACACACTGCATTTTTTTTTGTTTATGACTTTTAACTTTAGTTTAAGTTAAGTTAAGTCAATTTCTCTTCCACTTGCCCTACAAAAAATTCACTTGTCCCGGACAAGCGGACAAGCCTTAATGTCGAGCCCTGTTCCAGGACGTACAAACATACAATAAGTGTGTAAGAGGGGTGTGTTTAGGAGAGTAAAGGAGGAGGAGGGGCGGTGGGGGGTAAGGAGGGAGGCTATGCAGAGTCCAGGTGAACTCTGAACAATTGAGTCTTGACTCTCTTGCGGAACCTGGTGAACCTCTGCAGTCCTGACATCGACAGGGAGCTCGTTCCACCATTGCGGTGCCAAAGCAGAGAAGAGTTGTGACTTTGTTGTACGACCTTTGCTTGCTCTTAGTCCAGCTGAGGTAGTTGAGCGGAGCGCTCAAGCTTTGCAAGATCGAAGAGAGAATGAGAGAATACTATTGTGGGACAGAGAGGGGAGATCGAAATATAGGGTAAATAAATAAATGGGTAGGCCTGCATTTACCATTGTTAACATAGCCTGTACAAGACTGTAAATGACTTAAGAAATAATAAGCATTAGCCAACACTTTAGTGTGAAAATGAAATACTTATCGAAACATAAACAAAAAAAAGACTCACAGTTAAACAATAAAATAAATATCACTTCTGTTATGAATTTATTGTCGTCTAACCTTTCCACCAAATAAAAGTAGCCCAATTTTATTCTAGCCTCTTTTTTAAGTTTGTATTCAACATAATAACATATTATCTCAATGAAATGCACTGTAATGAATATATATGTGACACAAAAAGGCAATTTATTATTTTGGCCCGTAAAAAATATGCTTGGCTGGTGACTTTTTTCATCACCTTGGCAGGTGAGCCAAAAAGTTGATTTCGGACACTGGTTAATAGCAAAAAAGAATTGCTGATTCATCCTCCTACCTTCACCACGCCCGTCCTTAACCCTGGACACCCCCACCTGCCGGCTCTATGAACCAACGGGAGCCCTGTTTCTAGACACCCTAATGATTCATAACACTTCATTAAACACCAGCAAACAAAACCATCTGTCCCCTCTCATTCTCCCAGGGCAGCGCCGGTGTCACGATAACTCACTCTCCCATTCAGCACCACTTTACCTTAATGGGAGACCTCGTCCCAGCTAGCATCAATCGAGTTAGAGGTGTTTTTAGCACATGCTGGTTGGGGTGGGGTGGCGGTTGGGGAAGGGGGGGCTCAGTGATTGAATCATCATCGGTGAAGGAACGCAGGTGGTTCCAAGCAGAACTGAAAGTGAAACTCCTATCCTGGAGGATAGGCTAGGGGGGGGATTGATGGTGGCCTGAAATGGAGTCACCGAGACCCTCATACTCCTACTGGACCCATGAGAAGGAATAGCTTAAGTTGTGGTTAACAGATGGTTTAGATTTCCTACCAACTGAAAGAAAAGAAAGTAGAAAAAAAACTGAAATCCCATGGACACTGAACTAGGCCAGAGAGCGATGAATTATTGATGATATCTGTCCAAAGTTAAAGGTAAATGTTATTCTAAAGATAAACAGCAGGGAGGATTCCCTGGCTCCGAGCTCTTTACATGTAATATTTATTCATGAAAGGATAAGCAGCAATGATTAGGAATTTGCTCTGCATTGACTGTATGTATGGCTATGAGTATGTGTATAAGCTTTTGTTTTGGTTATCGTACTGGTTTCTTCAGGTCAGTTAAGAATGGATGCAATGGGCATCTCAGCCATGCTAGCTGACATTTTCCTGCCATTATTTTCAGTCTGGTGGGAATTAGCAGCAATCCCCATGTACAGCCCACCTGTTACTCCATATGGATTTTATAGTTTTATTTGTGCATGTCTGTGTGACTGTGTCTGTGAATTTGCATACCTGTGTGTATGAACACATGCTTGGGTAAGGCAGGAGAGGGTTAAATGACCGTCTGCATAGCAGCAGACCAGCCAAGGCTCCTGAGCATTAATGAACTTTGTCACCTACGAGAAATGCCCTAATCTTCCCCTCCTGCTCATAAATTACTTGCGCTCTTCCTCCCACCTCATATTCCTATGTGACCACCTACAGCCCCCTCCCCTGCCGACACCACAGACAGTGGGGTGATATATTATCGGAGGTGTGCATGGGCCGCGCTCTTATTTTGCAGAGCCATATTAAACTGCGCTAAAGCAGGGAACGCACACCTCATTTGCTTTGGGTCCCCTCATGGGGTTATGACTGGTAGTGCCTCCAGCAAGCCAGTACCTCCCAGCCTCCCTGGTTGGCTGGCTCCCTCGCTGGGCTCATATTACCATATTCATGATGCCAGCCGTTATTGATTATAAACAGTGCACCTGTGCCACTTTCTCCCTCCAACACACTCATCGCCACGCTGGAGGTGGGTGACCCGAGTGCGTCACCAGCCAGCAGACAGCTGGATGTGATATGAAGGGGGGTGGTGGTAGTTATGGTGGTGGAGGTGGTGCATGTGGTTCGCCCACACTGATGTAATGGCTAAACATCCTAATTAGGGTGGAGGGTTGATCATGCTTTATGCCGTGTCCTTCGTACTCAAATGTTTTTCTTATTCATTTGTTTATCACATTTCTTTGGCATGCAGGTGTGTATATATATATGTACTTTATGTTGTTGGGTTTGGCGCCGTAGCTAGGTAAACAGCGAGCGTTTTAATGTGTCCGCAGGTGCATCCATTAGCTGGAATCTAAGACACCCGAGAGAAATGCCCTGATTGTGCTTATGTCACAGGTGGTGTGTTGCCGAGTTGGGCAGTTGTAGTAGTTTCTTCCTCCAACTTTTTTTCGTCATTGCTCATGGGCTAGGTTGTGGCAGCTGGCACAGCTTCCTGCAGTCTCCACAAGCCTGAACAGAGAAAATAAAAACAACAAATGACATAGTGTGAGGTTCATGTTTACACTATTTACACTCCAGGTCTTCTACTTGTTGATTTCATAACCAGGACGTCTTTATACTATTTGCACTTTGTTTGTTTGTTGTTTGTTTGTCGTCATTATTTATAATTTACCTTATTGTCTTTTATATCTATGTTTATTCTTCTTCTTCCACTTCTTTTTTCTGTTATTTTCCTTCTTCTCCCTCTTCTCCTCTTTGCCTTCTTCAACCTCTTCCTCTCCTCATCCTTTTTCTTCTCCATCTTCATCATCACCATCCCCCTCGTCGTCTTCATTCTGACCATCTTCTACTTTTCCCTGGGTACAGGTAGGAGAAAGGGGGACTGATGTACTCTCACTTGGTCCTTCTTTTCTTCTTCTCTTTATCCTTCTCCCACATCATCATTATCCTCATTATCATCATCATCACCATCTACCTCTCCTCCTCCTTCCATCCGTCCTGCGCCCTATTATTATGCATGTGTTTCATGCTCACCCCCTCGCTCCAGATGATGTTGCTCTAGATGTCACATATGGAGATGGATAGAGGTAAGAGGGCTGCGTAAGTGACAAGTGACAGTCCCTCATGATAACGCTCGCACTACAAACAGGACGCAAACAGCTGCCTCCGCCTGATCCCACTTTGCTGAAGGGCTCTCTGTAGCTCCCACCAAATGTGATATCCAGCCTTGTTAAAGTTTCATCACACTCACGGGAAGCTTTAGCGGCTCTGACATGAGGCGATATCCCCCCCGAGGCACATGATGATGATGATGATGTCAATGAGGATGACGATGAGATGATGATGAGATGAAAGTGAAAACAGGGCACCATACATGTGTGGAATAAGCATATGTGTGTGTGTGTGTTTTGAGTGTCGTGTGTGACTGCATGTGTATTTCATCGTGTCTGTAAACAGGTTCTATGCGTCTATGTATCCAGGGCCTATGCTGCACCTGTTTACAGACCTCAAAAGATTGCATGAAAATTGCATAGCTTCGCTGCTGGTGTGTAGTGCACACATTGAGATGCAGTTGGGATTTCGAGATGATTAGCTCTCAAGCGTATTGATTATTTCAAATGATTTGCATCATTTTGTTTGTTTTTACTTGTATTTCTTTCAATTAAGCATTTGAACTGAAATAGAAAATGTTTTAACTCAAGGACATGAACTGAGGAGATAGTAAGGAAATTGTACTTGTACTACAGATGCATACAATTTCACCTTAAAGAACCTACAGGAAGTGGTAAATAATTCTCAGAAGGTACTTAACAGCACATGTATATCTACTTTAAGTGTTTATTTAAAGGATAACAAAAAAATAGCATCTCCATTTTAAATGATTGCAGATTTTTCCCCATTTATGTAAAGCACATATTTCAGCACGGTCTCATGAGGTCGATGTCAAATAGTGCCGCTCCTGCAAAACGCTGCACATCATTATTTGGCAAATTTGCATTTAGTCCGTTTTGGAATGTGAAAATATACGGCTATGTCCCAACATTTATATGATTCTTCAACTGTCTAAAACTTTGTGGCTATTAGTCACATCATAGTTAAGTATAACAAGTAAATAGTAAACACATTAAAAGGTACTTGTCAACTAATGATGCCTTTTATTTTGCCCAGGAGTCCCTTTGATGATTTGATCAATGAGACTATGTTGCACATGTACATAGCCTCTGTTATAATTAGTTTTGTCATATGGCTAATTAGTGCTTTTATATTAAAATCAGTCAGTATCCAAATTGCTAATTGGTGCTCTCAAATTAGCAACATGTGTCCTGCAAGCACCGATTTATGGCCTCTAATGATCAATTTGTTCCCTCAAATCACAAATGTTCATCCTTGGCTCTGTTTATTACCAAATATATAATATGTTCTGTCAAATAAATAATTGAACTAGAAATCCCTGGTTACTTTGGTCAAGCCAGTTGGTTGTTTGCAAAACCAGAGTAAATATTTCCTTTTGTTTTGGCATGTGTACATCCCCAAAAGTCTTTTCTGAGACGATAACATCGAGCCAGCCAATAAGTTCATGGAATCCTTTGCAAAACAAACAAGAGTTACGCATGTAACTACGGTTCTGTGAATTCCGGATGACTGCCAGAGGCAGTGCTTTAGCACTGGATGTATCCCTCTCGCGCACGTGCAGGTCGAGTGTGTATACCAACGTAGTCACGCTGTGACCCTGGATGACGTAGCATAAATGCCATAAATGCCCCCCGTCATCCTGAAGAATAGCATAAATGCCCCCGTCATCCTGAAGTTTGTCCCTTCAGAATCTTCTCGCCCAGATTCTGAGTGACAGAGAACTCTGGCAGTCATCCGGAATTCATAGAACCATAGTTACACGCGTAACTCTCATTCTATTTCATTCCTACTGATGGTGCTTTAGCACTGGATGGCTAATGCCAACGAAGTCACGAGGAATCCTGCACCCACCTCATTGAGAGCAGGCTGCCGGCCTAGGCAGGACAGCTGCCGCCACAGCGTGGGGGGCAGTGACAGTGACCCTGTAGAACCTGGTAAAGGTGCATGGCGAAGCCCAGGTCGCCGCCGCACATATGTCCCCTAGGGGTACACCTCTTAATGCCGCCCAGGATGCAGAGACGCTCCTGGTGGAATAGCATTTAACCTTAAAGGGCACGGGCAGGCTCTTGGCCTTGTATGTCTCAGAGATGGTTTCCACAATCCAGTTGGACAGCCTCTGTTTGGACAAGGCGTGGCCCCTCCTGTGTCCACCGTAACAGACAAAGAGACTATCAGACAAAAAGCCAGACGTTGCTTCCATATACCGTCTGAGTGACCGCACTGGGCAGAGTAGTATTGCCCTTTCATCCCCATCGCCCGGCAGGCGTGTGGGATCATATGCCGCCAGCGTGATGCACTGATTGGCATGAGAGGCAGGCATCCTCTTGGGTAAAAATGAGGGGTTCGGCCACAGAGCCACCCCTGAACCATCAGCATTCCAGCTCATACAAGCCTGGCTCACGGACAGGGCGTGGAGCTCCCCCACCCGCTTTGCTGATGCAATTGCTAGCAGGAAGGCTGTCTTGCCAGACAGCCATTTTGATTCACATTGCCCCAAGGGCTCAAATGGGGGTTGACAAAGCGCTTCCAGCACCAATAGCAAGTCCCATGAGGGAACTCTCATTAATTGTGGGGGCGTCTGCCACTGAGCCCCCTTTAGGAAGCGGGTGACAAGTCTGTGAGACCCCACCGTCTGGTTTCCCACCCTAATGGGCTGTGCTGAAATAGCAGCCACGTAGACCCTCAGGGTAGAGTAACCGGTCCTGTAGGAACCACAATATAATGGGCACCGAGCAGTGCTCGGGAACCTCACCTTGCGTCCTGCACCAATTGGAAAACAGTTTCCATCTATTTGCATAGAGGGACCTGGTGGATGGCGCCCTCGAGTTTAAAATTGTCTGGACCACTTCTTGGTCACAGTCATTTAAAAGTGGGTCCGGCCCTTCAGGGGCCAGACACACAGCCGCAAGTGTTCCGGGTTCGGATGCCAAATGCGACCCTCCAGCTGAGAGAGCAGGTCCCGCCTCCTCGGGAGGGCCCATGGCTCCCCGTCGAGGAGCTTGTACAGCCTGGGGAACCAAAGTCTCCCTGGCCAATAAGGGGCCACCAGCAGCAGTCTGTGGCTGCCCTGTTGGACTCTGTGTAGCGTCGGCCATATCAGGGGGATTGGTGGAAAGGCATAAAGAAGACTGCTCGGCCAAGGATGGGCCAGAGCATCCTGCCCCAGTGGGCTGGTTGTCTCCCTCAGGGAAAACCAAAGCGGGCACTGCGTCGAGGCTTCTGACACATAGAGGTCTACCTCTGCCCTGCCATACCTGTGCCAGATCGTCTCTACAACCTCGGGGTGGAGTCTCCACTCCCCTGAAGGAGGCCCCTGGCGGGAGAGAAGGTCTGCTACATCGTTCTGCAGCCCCGGGAGGTAGATGGCCCTGAGGCTTGCCAGGTGAGGAAAGGCCCATAAGAGGAGCTGCCGTGCCACCCGCAGAGACCGGGCGGATCTGGTGCCTCCTGGTGGTTTACATGG
>OOFG01101996.1:0-10364 GCA_900323295.1 Molva molva | reverse complement strand
ACTGTCTAACTGCTACCTGCTCCCTAATGACCTGTAAATGATCACTGTCTAACCCCTACCTGCTCCTTAATGACCAGTATATAATCACGGTCTAACAGCTACCTGCTCCTTAATGACCTGTAAATTATCACTGTCTAACCCCTACCTGCTCCTTAATGACCTGTAAATTATCACTTTCTAACCCCTACCTGCTCCCTAATGACCTGTATATGATCACTGTCTAGCCCCTACCTGCTCCTTAATGACCTGTAAATGATCACTGTCTACCCCTACCTGCTCCATCTGAATTCCCTACAAGTTGTTAAATGAAGACTAAATGGGAAAGTTTCTTCAGCGGCATCAGTTATAAAAATTGAATGTGCTTATTGTGTTGTGACTTCAGGTGGGAGACTCCCAGTACTACAACTACAGTCTTTCAGTCAACGGTAAGGAAGAGAAGCATGGAGACAGCTATGAGAAGGATTACTTCACAGATCTCATAGTAAGTTTGTTATCTCGACTCTTGAAGGAAAATGATGGAATCATTGTAAAGTTTTATATGGGAGGGTTTCACATGATGTCAGTCACAGCCCAAGGTGCAATCTTGGTAATTTTTAATAAATACATTTTTTAATCGTTGTTTCATGACATAGTACATGTTGGAACAATTTTAGTTTTTTTCTATTTCTGAAGCAATTATTTAAAACCTTATCTGATCCATAGCCCTCCATATTTATTCTGGATGTGACAGGCATTTCTGTGATACCAGCAGAACAAAGAAAACCCACTGTCGTTTTATATGCCAAGATCAGAGTTCATGCTTGTTAAAACCTTCTGTGCTGTGTTTAAATTAGTATACTATTCACCATTTTGCAGTGTTGCCCGAAATTGTATCTGGTTCCCTATATATTGCTCTTCTTTATACCCATAATTCACCCTAAAATAGGTTAACAACACGTTTGCTGCACTATATCCCATGATGCATTGCTGTTTTCATTGTCATCAGATTCATCCAATTGAGATGGTCCACACATACAGGTTCTTTATTCAAATGACTTGTCACAGGGTGAAATCGAAAACGTTCGGCTTGTTTGTGCGAATTACTATTGAATTATAATAGCAGACCCCTGCATGAACTATTAACGTGGAGATGCAGTAATATATTATATGGACGGTTGTTTAGTGTTCCTGTGCTCCAGTTGAACAGGTCCCTTGACTTCCTGGATAAGAGAAGCCCTGGGCAGCCGTTCTTCATGATGCTGGCCCCATCGGCCCCCCATGCCCCCTGGACCGCCGCGCCCCAGTACCAGAAGGAGTTCAGGGATGTCAAGGCTCCTCGCGATGGCAGCTTCAACAAGCCGGCGCCGGTAAGCCATGGATCAGGCCAAGAACATTTCCCACCTGAAGGGGAAATGTCCCGCTTGGCTGTTTTCTAATAGAACAGAGTACTGCTTCGTATGTGTGTGGTGAAAAGATCACGGTCTGTAACATCAACTCCGTTACCGCGAATAAATCGCGGACACGTTGGACCATTTACGTCATTGATCCGGGATTTGCGTCCTCCATTGGTCCGATTCAGGAAAAAGTCACGTAAATGGTCCAATGATTCAAGAACTTTTTCGCAGAAAGTTTTTTTTGTGAGTGTGATGATCCTGTTCAACTTAGTTTTGGAGTAATGTTTTTTGAAGGTGGTGGTGTGTGTGTCTGTGTGTGTGGGGGGTGGAGGGGGGATACTTTCATTTTTTATTATTTGGGCCAGGACATTCTAGTGGTTAGGGAGGCCGACTACCAGCCGTTTTGGATTCAAACCCCAGTGGACCTTACTCCATTAGCGGCCATATTGCTCGGGTGGGTAAACCTTGTAGAATCTTTCAGGTAGACTGCCTAAATGCCCTATAACCCATTTAAATGCCCTGTAAGCCCCCTGGTCATTAATGACATGTGTCTGAAAAAAAGAGATCATGTAAGTCATTTTGGATAAAGTGTCGATCTGCTGAATGTTTCAATAGTGCATATGCTAAAATGGATATGGATGTGCAAACGTTTGTTTCAGGACAAACACTGGTTGCTGCGACAGCCCGCTAACCCCATGGCTAGCAGCTCAGTGGACTTCCTGGATGATGCGTACAGGAAGAGGTGCAGTGCCCAATCATATCACTTACTTTTGTACCACTTGTTGCACAAAGCATGCTCATGCTCATTTTGTTGCGTAAAAGGGCCAAATTCAGACTGTACTGTTAAGTATTAGCGTACTTATGTTTAGCATGAATGTTGATTCATAAGCTTATGAGAAAACAATTCTGAGAACTGTTACAAACCTTTTGGATTTTGTACTTCAAAATAATATTATTCTACAGATTATTTGAATAAGTGTGTAAACACCCATCAACATATTGTCTTGTGCAGGTGGCAAACTCTCCTATCAGTAGATGATATGGTGGAAAAGCTGGTGAAGAAACTGGACGACTCGAAGGAACTCAATAATACTTACATCTTCTACACCTCGGATAACGGCTACCACACAGGTTTGACTGTGCTATTGGTTCTTCAACACCAAGCCGTGAAACACATAAGTGCCAGCTGATATGATTTTGTCATAATTTCTATGGCACGTGATATCATCTGGCACAATCTCAGCCAATCAGAAAAGTGAGTGCCTTACCCTTGTACTGTAAGGGTTGATTTGTTTTTGTTTGCTCTTTAAATGTATGTTTTCTTTTGTCATTAAAGGTCAGTTCTCCATGCCCATTGATAAGAGACAGCTGTACGAGTTTGACATCCGGGTTCCCCTCATGGTGCGAGGTCCGGGCATCACACCAAAACAAATAGTGAAGGTCTGGCTGCTTTGATTGTATTTAAAATGTTGTCCTTTGGTCCTTTCATTGGTAACATTTGAGTTAATTTGAGACTCCCAATCTTACAGGCACCAGTATTGAACATTGACCTGGCTCCCACCATACTGGACATATCTGGCTCTGATTTGCCAATAATGGACGGCCAGTCTTTCCTCTCTCAGATGGTCAGTTTTTTGTTTTTTTAAACTGACGTTGTCTCCCAGCTGAAAAGGTACCGAGTTTGATCCCCAAAGTCTGCCCCATACCTGTAGGCATCATTGATCAAGATACCTAACCTTCCATCTGCTGCTTTATGACATGTATCTGAAATCACTGCAAGTCACCTTGGTTTAAAGTGTTTGAATAATGAAGGACTAATTAAAATGATGTTTTTCTGTCAGGCCCCATCCTTGAGGAACGGCACCTCCAGGTCGTGTTTCCTGGTTGAACACACAGGAGAAGGTTTCCCCGTATCGGACCCTGCTTGTCCCAAACTAGGCCCTGGCCTCTCCGTGAGTCCAAACGTCAAACTGATCCACATTGTTCATCTGTGTATTGATGTCTACGAGTAATGCAACTAACGTAGGAACTTGTGATCTAGCGATGTTTTCCCAATTGCGTGTGTGAGGACTCCTACAACAACACCTACGCATGCGTCAGGACCCTCGTTGGACACAACTTGCAGTACTGCGAGTTTGCGGACAATGAAGTACGTACGATAAAACATTTGGCTCGCTAGCGACTTATTTCAAAGTTAATGTTTAATCAACATACATTTAGCTAGTTCTTTATGATTTTATGGCTAGCGAGTCCTTTCAAATTTCATGTTCAACCAAAATACATTTAGCTTAGTTATTTGTGTTTGATAAGCCAGCTTGCTCATCATGAATTATGAGTAGACTCTAGCTAGCTAAACCATTCGCATTTCACGTTTAATCAATCCTGTTTCTGTGTGTTTTGTTTTTCAACTATTTCTCCAGTCCTTTGTGGAGGTGTACAACTTGACGTCGGACTCGAGCCAGCTAGTAAACATCGTTAAGAAGGTGGACCCGGCATTCCTGCAAGCCATGAACCAACAGCTGATTAAACTCCAGTCTTGTGCAGGTAGTAGCTGCCATGACAACGCTGTCAATGGTTTGTGTCAAAAGCCAACCAAATAACTGCACAAAAAAGGCCACAACCACAATGGATGCAAAAAAGGGGGTAAACACGGTAGGGCTATTATTGGGTCATGTTAAAGGGCCCCTATTTTACCAACAGATGGGACGTTGATTAGCCATTGCAAGCCATATCCCAAAGTATGACCTACCAGCCTACACTGTGGGACTTTACAAACTGGTAGGCTGAACAATCCATTATAACACTCCCACTTGTGATGTCATTATAAGGTAGATTATGTTACGGCTAATCAACATCACACATGTTGGGGGCCCTTTAAAATGACACACAGATGTGTCTTACTTAACTTCTAGTGCTAGCACTACTGCTTATGGGCATCAACCTTTTGTCCTACATGAACTGTTGAGTCTTTTCCAACTTCCAACTCAAAAAGCGACCCATGTACTGTTGCACTAATTGCAGATATATTGCACTCCTACTCTATTGTTTAACAATGTTCAGATAATAGAAGTCCACAACAACTATTTGTCTAGTAACAGAATTGTTTTTTAATGTTGTGTGAAAAGTCGAACATCCTATTTTTCTATTCTATCCTGTCTTATATTTACATAAGTGAGTAAGACGATACATATTGCTGATATTTTCCATGTTGTTTAGGTAACCTTTTTTTTTTTACTAATATTGAGGTAATTATTTTAATTGTCCTTTACATAATTGTACTGAAGCACTTCAAAGGCCTTGACTGTGAATTGTGACAACTGTGACATTAAATAAGGTAAATGTGTCTATAGTTCATTATTCAAACATGAGTTTGAGTTGTGAAATAATACATTGGAAGGGTTATGAGCCCATACAATTGAAAAATTGCCTAACAACATATTTTCCCAATGAGCCGCTAAATAGAGAAGTTAAGTTACCTTTTAATTATTGACAAGTTTAAAATGGTTTTGTTTCTAGAATACTTTATAAACCTTTTCATTACCCTTGAACTCACTGAAACACAATCTTTATATAGATAGCATGTGTGTCTGTGTTGGGGTGTATAATGTTTCACATTTTGCTATGAAGAAGTCTTCATATCGACCAAACTAAAACCCTACGGACACACAGGATGTGATGTCAAGTTCCTTTCAATAGCAGCTGCTCTTTCAACACCCCTGGTGTTGTAAACGTTGGTTAAATGTATAGAATCGCTGCATGGGATAATGTCATGTCTCTACATTAAACTTTTTTTAAGTGCCAAACACTTCACCATTACATTTGTAACTACTTAACCGCAACAAAATACCCAAGTCCAAAAGAAAGATTTAAACGTCAAAATAATCACATACAGTTTATTAACAACTGCAATAACACCACAAACAAAACAAAAAATACACTTTCACAAGTATTTGTACACTGCCTTATTCTGTAGCGTCTGGATCTCTAGTTTAACTGGACATTTGTAGAAATGGGATAGCAACGACTCTGTATAGCCCGTTAGAAAGTAGAACTTCTGCGGTGGGAGTTTCTGTAGCATCAACGCGCACACAGTGAGCATGTTGCCCCGCCTCTTTATGACCACCTCATTGGCAAGGCAACCGTGGAACGTTCCGAAGATGAAGCGTCTGATGAACACGTCTTCTAACGCTCGGTCGGCCGCGCCCTCCTCTCCTTTGAGATTACCTGGAAAGGTAAGAAGAAAATATTGATGCACATTAACTATTTATTTTGGTGTTTGGCAGATGCCTTATCCAAAGTGACTTGAGTGACTTCAGATATGTCATTCAGGAGCGGGTAGGGGTTGGGCCACCCCCCCGGCCCTCTACTTAAAACTATATATTTTAATTATTAATTTTCTTGTTTACTTTTAAAATGATCAACCCAAACAAGTGGGCCTTTTCTACAGCAGGTCAAACGAACACTTGTGTGAAACAACTCAATGAGCACAGTGGGCTAGTGTGAGCTGAGACGTACAGGGGTGCTGGGACAGCCACCCTTTGCGGTGTCCGATGTGGTGGGGGTGCAGGGCCTGCTCGTAGGTCACAGGTCGGTCTCCTTTCCCCACACGGATACGAGCCGCATGGTTCTTCATATCGAGGAGAAACAGAGTTTTAGAATAACTCATAAATGATGTTCTTGAACAACACAGCCAAACATAAATGTAACACATTTTATGGAGTTGTTTCAACAACTGACTGAATAGCATTAACATATTTTGCAGTGTTTTTTCTTATGGAGGTTTCACTAATGTTAACCCAGATTCATTATTCAAACATATGAACTGGTTACCTTGCACTGTACAGCTGTCACATGAAGGCCCCTAGTACCCAACGTGTTCCACACGGTACCGGGCTTCACTAAGGACCTCTGGGAGAGGAAGGGAGATGGTGAAACACCAAATAGATTAATCATACAATACTTATATAATGATTGCCGTGTTTCATTCTGACAGCCCGTGTTGAGCCTTTACAATAATGTAGCCTACCAACATGTGTGGTTTTAAATTGAAAGAGAAACCAAGTAAACTGCCACGTGTATTTATATTAATCGGATCCTGACTGCAACCTTCTAGGGATATTAACGTTATCTTTCAGTTTTCTAACCATTCTGGATAAGAAGTCTGTTTCCATTAACGCTAGCTAGACTATTAGGTGGACTCTTTTCGTTTATTAAATTAAAAGGCTAACATTTTTATACACGGCATATATAGTTTGTAGGAACAGATACACGATAAACCCCTTCCATAGAGTAAAGTTGTATTTCTTACCAACATCATCGCACACGGACTGCTGCTCAAGGACGCGGCCATGTTCCCCCAACACTCAACAACTCAATGGGATTATTAAGGGAAGACTTTTATATTATGTTACGCATTCATTAAGATAGATGGGTATTATTTAAAAATAAATCGTGTTTTACATTCATGTTAAAACATTTTTTAATGGTATTGCATTCACTGTTATTTTATGGGATTTAACTTATTTGTTATGTGGAACTGTTGGGGGGAGAAACATTTGTTGACGGACAATTCTCGAAGCATACCAACCGGATGTGCAAAATCCAAACACTCTACAACGTCGTCCACGATCCCGTTTGCCTAAACCACCGAGAATTATAAACAAAAACACACATTGATAAGTAATCAGGACATACTCAGTTGAACACCGTAAAGATGTCGTCTCCCGTCGAGATGACAGAGATGTACGACAACGCGCTGCTGGGGATCCTGCAGCATGTCGGGAACGTTCAAGACTTCCTACAGATCTACTTCGGCTTTTTGTACCGCAAAACTGACTTTTATCGCCTGCTGTCATGTCCCAACGACCGAATGGGCTTTCCTCCCGGCATCGCAGAGAAGATGGTTCTGAAGGTATTAACGTAAACTATGAACGTAGACTATATGACTTACTATATGATTACGTCAAAGGGTTGTTGTTTTGATTGACATTCATCCAAATTGTTTGGCAAAGTTACAAAACATGGACTTAATATTCACACTTGATGGTTGTCTGATGGTTCCCTTTGCAGGCGTTTAAGGGCTTCGAACGGATCTCAGAACAGGACAGAGATAGGCGACTGAAAGAGCTTAAACAGAGAGAAGAACCCAAAACACCGCCTCCCGTAGAACAAGAGGTGTTGGTGGAGTCAGTACCACAGCAGGACAAAGCTGAACCAAACACAGAAGCAGTCCAAGTAGAGAGGTCCCCCTCAGAACAAGCCGAGCCATCTTCTGCATCCTCCTCTCAACCAGACACGAGTCAAAAGCCTACTGGTGGTCCTGCCAAGCCGTCCCAGGAAGCCAAGGCCGAGGCATCCAGCACAGACCCGGCTTCAGCAACGTGAGTAGTATTCATAAACACACAGGTTCATGACTGTTGTTAGGCTTCAAACATTAGTGGAACATCCACATGTAGCTTACATACACTGTAAAAAATGTTATTAATGTTACTTTTTAAAACTTAAAAAATGTAGGCAACATTTTCCAATCATTTTTTATGAGTTAGCTGAACTTCTGCATATTTTTAGTTGGGTAAACTCAGTGATATGTATTTGACTGGATGCTAAAAAATTAAGTACAGATAATCCACTTAAGATACTAAGTTTGCATTGCAATAACATCAAATAAAATAAACAAATAAAGAGAGATACAGCCTTTGTTTAATTTATTAATACAATAAATGCTGCCATTTACAAATACAATAGTGTCAGTGGCAATCAGTTGAACCGTAGTTGAAATTAAATTGCATCTCTTAAATTCAATTCTATAAAATTCAGCTTGGAACACCTTTACAGTAAAGGTGCATTTGTAATATTACCAAAGGACAGCTATAGCATCAACTCAACTTGCGTTTACTCAGAAACTCCATAGAGCAGAGTAATGGCCAACACAATGGCAGCACAATCGAACACTTACTCTAACTCAGATGCGTCACTGCTAACCCAGTGTGCAGATTAAAACATTGTACATGCCAGAAACTCTGACCTCAGCCTATAAAATGCAGATAAAAGCTAAAAGCACCTTTAAAAACCAGAACAACATTCAGAACAATCAAACTCATCAGGCTCAGAAAACATTCCCCAACACAAATTATAAAACAGCCTTTCATGAGTGCCAGGCCAATGTTCTAGGCTAGGAGCCTGTTTTTGAGGCCAACAAACTTTGAGGTTGGTTTTGGGTGCAAAGTATCCAGTCCCACACAAAGTCTTTGAAAGACCTGGAAAAAGTTTGGAGGGATACTTCAGATTGAGGGCGTTTGTCACCCCGAGGAGTAGGCAGCATGCTCTCGCCACATGGTTAAGATATTTTTGCACTGGGATTCCTTTGACAATGATGCCCACTGCATCGGGTTCATGACAAGCATATATCCACATACTCTGCATTCTTAGGTCACCATGGACACTGCTCTCTGCTGTTCCCTGTATGACATACAAACAGAACACAATAATTGAGACAAACTGTCTCATTTGTTGATGAAAGATAAATTAAATGAAATATAAGTTATGTGATCTAATTCAGATAATGATTTAACATGACAGCCTGTAGAGACCACTTTGAAAACTAGAAAACAATCCTAATTTGAGATCTTGTACATTTAGGTTTCCCAATATAACTTTACACTCTGGAACAGACTTTTCATCTCTATTGGCCATTGTCCCACCCTAGCCCGAATTAACACAGTGTGGTGCTTGCCACACTGCAAGTGCCCCCCTCCAACCACTTTACAAGTAAAAAAGGGAAATTTACTATGGTTACAAAGACCATATATTAACATGAACTTACAGCTAAAGTACAGGCTCACCACACATACGACAGAAAAATGTAAGACCCAACCAAAAAACCTGACACTATAGACAGGGGCCTACAAATGCCATACTAGCCCTTACACTGATGCTCAAATAAATACATACATACAGACTTTACAAGCATCACCAACTGACCAACCAGTTAAAAGAGAAAACCGTTCCGCAAATATCAAATCGACCTCGAGGCACATATTTGCCCAGAAATAATGGTAAATAAGCCTCACTTTTAGCAGAACATCTTTCTTGACTTTGTGCACGCAAAGACGCAAAATCCTCAAAGTCAATTCCCATGACAAGTTTCAAGATTCAATGGCCATCAGGGAGAGTGCGGACAGCCGCTTCTGTCTCATAGTTGTCCTGAGTTAATGCTTCGCTCTTTTAGGTTGAGGGAAGGATCTCTCGCCCTCGCAGTTGGTAACGGGCAGGGTTAAGAACAGCCTGATTGCAACGAACGCGCTTGGGAAAGTAGTATGTAGCCCATAATTTTGCAGAATTTGCAGCATCTCCTAGGGTGAACTGCTAGCTCCGACGTTAGCTTCGCTGCTAGTGCTAGCGCCGACGTTAGCTTCTGCGCTAGCATTAACACCGCATTAACAAATAGTATATATTTTTTACTTGTAATATATATATATATATATATATATATATATATATACAGTGGAGGAAATAATTATTTGATCCCTCACTAATTTTGTAAGTTTGCCCACTGACAAAGAAATGAATGGTCTATAATTTTAATGGTAGGTTTATTTTAACAGTGAGAGACAGAATATCAAAAAGAAAATCCAGAAAATTACATTAAAAAATATATATAAATTGATTTGCATTTCATTGAGTGAAATAAGTATTTGATCCCCTATCAAAACATTGCTTAGTACTTGGTGGAGAAACCCTTGTTGGCAAGTACAGAGGTCAGACGTTTCTTGTAGTTGATGACCAAGTTTGCACACATTCAGGAGGAATTTTGGACCACTCCTCTTTGCAGATCCTCTCCAAATCTTTAAGGTTTCGAGGCTGTCGCTTGCAACTCGAAGCTTCAGCTCCCTCCACAGATTTTCTATGGGATTAAGGTCTGGAGACTGGCTAGGCCACTCCATGACCTTAATGTGCTTCTTCTTGAGCCACTCCTTTGTTGCCTTTGCTGTA
>OOFG01101995.1:0-19313 GCA_900323295.1 Molva molva | reverse complement strand
CTTCTACAGCACAATGCTGCACACCTTCAGCACAATGCTGCGTACCTTCTTCAGGACAATGCTGCTCACCTTCTACAGCACAATGCTGCACAGCTTCTACAGCACAATGCTGCGCACCTTCATCAGGACAATGCTGCACACCTTCTTCAGGACAATGCTGCACACCTTCTCCAGCACAATGCTGCTCCCTTTTTCCAGGACAATGCTTCTCACCTTCTCCAGGACAATGCTGCGCACCTTCTCCAGCACAATGCTGCTCCCCTTTTCCAGGACAATGATGCTCACCTTCTCCAGGACAATGCTTCTCACCTTCTCCAGGACAATGCTGCTCACCTTTTCCAGGACAGTGCTGCCCACTTTCTCCGGGACAATGCTGCTCACCTTCTTCAGCACAATGCTGCTGATCTTCTTCGGTAGGGAGTTGTGCTGGTTCATTTGCTGAGGTATGGGGAGAGGGTGACATTGTTTGGCTAAGTTTTCTGTGATCAGGCCAACACTCTTGGCATAGCGAGCATACGCTGTCCGGTTTTAGCTGTTGTCTGTGTTCAGCCAGGTATGTAGAACTTGCAGTTACATTCTCCAACACCCCGTCCACATAGATGTTGGTATAAGGCGGCATTTCACTGCCATATATCACGAGCAAAAATGACTTTGCGTGCGCACACAACTAACACATCCGTGCACAAACATTATTATTGCGAGCACTTCACTGCACTCGCACGCAGTATTTCTCTGCTTGCGAGATCAATAATAAAGCCTGTGAGAAGAAAATCATTAATTGAGCGAGCAAATAAAGTGAAGCAACATTGGCAACATGCAATATTACGCTTCTTTCGGCATTAAAATGCATTTTGATAACATTTAGAGCAAGAAATGTGCCTTTTATTGTCATAATCTTTGTTCAGTGATTGTATATGATGTTTAGTTAGTTAAATTGCTAGTGGCACTTTTCATGCTCATTTGGGGTTTTGAGGGAATAGAATCGGGGTAGGCTATATTATGTTTAAGAAATAACCAAAATTATATATTTTATTACACACCACGTATTTCAAACATGTGGAACCATGAGCTACATTTTTGTTTTGAATCCCCCCACCCCCAGTTCTCGTATATATCCATATGCGCTTGTTAACGAACTTGGCCATTAGAACTTCAACCAACGTTTACTATCACTGAAAAAAGATTATGACAGTAAAATGCATATTTCTCGCTAGAAATGCTATCAAAACCAATTTTAATGCCGAATCGATATCAAAATATTGCAGGCGCACTGATCGCTCGTGTTGCTGGAAATTCGTAGAAATTGTTCAAAATGTTTTGCATAACTTTTTGTAAGATATCATACGTTAATAATAATAACCGTTGTATGAGGAAATGTTGCGCAGTGGTTTTCTTTTTGGCACTAAGTGGCCGAAGCCTGCCATGGCCGTTGTATCCCTGAATGTTATTGGTTACATGTTGCCGGACAAGTCCAAACACCTCTTTAAGTGCTTGGACGATTTCTTAGGTAACATGAAGCAAGCTGACATTTAACCAAGAGTCTGCTCAAGAGCTGACATTTCAGAACATGCTTTGGAGATGCATGCATTAAAGAACAGCATTATACATCAGACAGCTTGCAGCTGTTAACTAAACATATTACTATGCGTGTCATGAATTCAAGTAGGATCGTCAGGTGCAGTGAACCATAGCCAGCCTTGAAGATTGGCATTACTTGAGTATATAGAATATCAACAGACCAGGAAATATAAACGTTAAAAATGCTAATCACGGAAAATACTGCATTGCCTCGCTGTAGTGTAACGTAGTTATTTAGTGTAATGATAAGACAGCGATCGTCTAATAAATCAGCGCTGTCGTTGTATTTGTATAATAGTAAAAGTGTCCCCCTATAAGAAATTCCTTGAACCTCTCACATCCTCTGGCTATACCAGAACTTATTTTCCACATGTGGATACCACTGTCCTGGAGGGGTCAAAGAGCAAGATTCATATGCGACAGGTCTCCATTGCTCCTCCTCTTTCTGCAGGAGGACAGCACCAGGGCCGTATGACGACGTGTCAGCTGACAGCTTCAGCTCTCATATAGCTATATATAATCATATAGCACCAGCACAGGAGATGATTAGAGTTTGTGTGGCTTTTCTTTGTCTATTACTCAAATCAGCATGGTGTCCATTAGACAGACCACTACTGGCAGCCCTTCAAGGACCACCAATATCCGCTTCTGAAAAGGCGATACCAAATGGCAGCCTGTTAAAGTAATAGCAGTCAAAGGGCATGGCGGATTCTGCTACTAATGGAATTTGCCCAAAATCCAATATTTGTGTCAAGTTTGCTGGACTTTTGCTCCAGGTAGCAGTCGAAGCATCTGCTCAACCAAAGGCAGAATGTATTACACTCGGCAGAAGGCTTTATTGAGGTTGGCTAAGTCGTCGCAAATCCTGACTGTGATGTTCTTTTTCAGTACAGGAACCATACCCAATCACTAATCTGTTAGCTCCTCCACCTGCGTGATGACCGTCAGACACTTCATACGTCCATGTTTGTCTTTGACCTTGCCCAGTAGATTGAGTGCCACTCTCCTAGGCATCATGAGAGAGTTAGGAGTCACGCAGGGCTTGAGTTGTAAGGAGTAGGGCTGCTGCACCATGCCTAGTCCATGACATAGCTAAGGATAGGACAGCTTCAGTGTTTACTGGTCATGCTGTCTACTGTAGATACTAGCTTAAGCTTGACCATGGCTGGCCTGCCCAGTAGTGTGGTATGTAGGTTCCTGACCACATAAACATTGTCCTGAGCAAGCAGTTCTCCTTTGCAGAGTGTCTCACTCTACATGCCTAAAACTGAAAGCGGAGTACCACCTGGACCAAAAAGTGGCTCATCAGCATTTGTCAAAATGCCCCTCTCCTTAGCAATGTCTATGTATGTGAGCTCTAGAATAACGGTGACATCAACACCATGTCATTTTTTTATTTTAGTTTGCGGTGTCAAATGACAGACCAGGGTTTTTTCACCTGCTTCCACAGTTCCCAAGAACAAGTGGTCAACATTGCTGCTGCTATTGCCAGTCTCCACCTCATGCACTGCCTTGGCTGATTTGCACACTTTGCTGTAATGCCCCTTTTTCCCCACACGTGTGACATGTAGACTTGGAAAATGGCAGTGGCCAGCCATTTTCCGTGACTATGTGATTTCCACATCTGTAGCATGATTGACAATCAAACTGGCACTGTGACCCTGCTGCTGCATGTGTCGGCTGACTTTGTGGCTTTTATGCTTTTCCTAAAATTGCATCAATATCACAGATACTTTTTACAGTTACCAAGTGCTGCAACAAGGTGGTGAAAACTGGGACTCTTCCGGGTTTTGCAAGTATGTCTTTAGCTCCATGTCTTTACTCTCCATGTTTTCTTTCTTTCACCTTTGTTTTCTTTGTTGTTACTGCCCACGATGGGCAGTAACAACAATATAAGACAATATAAGAATCAATATAAGAATCATGCACACCTATTGCCTCATTGAAGATGCTTGGTAAATCACTGCCTGTCATGGGAAGAGTCCCATGATAATGCTCTAATAAATCAGATACTTTGATGTCAAGAAGTGTCCTAAGAGAAAATATTTTACTAAACTTTAGTCTTCTGGCCCTTGTCAAGCACAACACATTCTCTTTCACATGTGTTTTTGTTTGCCTTTTCATGCAAGGCAGCTGTGTATTCAGTTGCTGGGACTCTGGTAAAGCCATGGCAGGTGGTGTTGTGGAGGCTGCTTGGTTGTAGTAAACAAGAAAACAAGCTTCAGTAGCCAATTTCTCCAGGTACCTTTTTATGCATTTTTGTTTCTCTTTTTTTTTCTTCATTAATTTATAATATGTTTTTTATTGATGTCACTCGCTATTATAACTCTGTTTGTCTCTCGTTGTTATTGCTGTTTACATTTTGTGTTTCCCCTACGCACACACATACATAAACCCTGCAGCGGTGCATATGGATATATAACCTTATGTTCCTATACTGAGGCACGATGACCTTGTTATCATGTTCAGCAAGTCTGTGAATTAGACTACTGTGTATGTGGACATAGATGCTTATTTGGGTTGATTGTCTGTGGAAGTGTGTGTTCCATTGTGTGTGTGTGTGTGTGTGTGTTAAGCGTGTGTGTGCGTGTGTGTTAAGTGTCAGTTTGTGTGTATGTGTGTGTGCGCAAAGTGCGAGTGTGTCTGTGTTAGTGTGCTGTGTGTGTGGGTTAAGCATGTCTGGAGGCCTTGCTGTCAGCAGAGTGGTCTGTGTGTTTCCTGTGTTCCTTCGTATTGTTCTAATGACTGCAGGACAGCAGCAGGCTGCCCAGGACCTCCATCCAGGACCTCCACCCAGGACCTCCACCCAGCCCTCGCTGGCCTGGGAACATCTGGCAGCTGATGGTGGCCTAAATCCTTGGATGCACTTTTGATACAGTTTGGCTTGTCTAAAGAAAAGGTGAAAAGGCTGTTTCACACAGCTACATTTATGGCTATGAAACCCACTGATAGAATTGTGATTATATTAGTCTATAAGTGTGATGTAGTGTGTGTTTATACGCAACTGGTCAATTTATATATTGGTCATGAATTTGACGGGTAACTTCAGGACATCAATAGATGCAGATAACTACGGTTATTTGTGCGTTTCTCTGAACATAGATAAATGACTCTTTTTTTCCCCCAAAATTATTCTTTTGGGTCGGGCATCTCAACTTTGAAACAGAGTAGGCTTCCTTCATGCCAAAATTGACTATTAAAAGTATAAAAAGGAAAATAACATTTAGATTCTGCCTTCATTATTATACTATGATGCAAAACACCATTGTTTTTTCATTATGTTAGCTTTAGGGGCAAACTGAATGCCAAATTAAGTTTGGCTTTGATGAAAGCAGTTGTTTGTGTGTTTCGTGTCCAGGCTAGCCTCTGGGATAGCAAATCACAAGCTGACCTGATATCGTGCCAATTAAGTCAGTCCACTCAGAGTAGGGGGGCAGGGCAAGAGAGCGTGGTTGTGATGTGTGTGTGTGTGTGTGTGTGTGTTTGTGTGTGAGTGTGTGGTGTGGTTGAGTTGACTCAGATGTTTGGTTGCTTCATCAGTCAGAGAAAAGTGTGATAAATATGGTTAGTGCTGATCCAGCCCCCAGCATCCTCCTCCACTAACAACAACAAGGGCGAGTGAGAAAGAGAGAGCGAGAGAGAGAGAGAAAGAGAGAGACATACAGAAGGGAAGGGAAAATGGATAGTTAGCTAGCATCAGGCACACTGAAAAGGAAATAAGCCATTGGTACATCTGCATCCTTAATGGTGCAGTATGTCAAGGGAACACAACCGGGCACTGAAAATGTGTCATCATCATCCTCCATGTGCCTTAATAACCTGGACTTGAGACCTAATGTGTGAACGTAGTGGATGAGGTGTCATATCCCCCCACCACACACACACACACATACACACACTCGCTATGTAAAGCGCTTTGGGTGTCTTGGAAAAGCAATATATAAATGCAATGAATTATTATGATTAAACCATTGGCATCGGGGTTCACAATATTGAAGAAGTGTGTGGCAGACAAGAGGAAGGGGAGGCCAGGGAGGCAAACACAGATGAAGTTAGGAGGAGCAGAACAGTGAAGGAGAGCATCCAAAGGTTAGACGAGAGAATCAATGGAGGCCGCGCAGACGTGGAGGGTGAGAAGCCGAAGCACAGGTACATAGAACAGAAGAGGTGCAAAGTAGAGAGAGATTGGTGCAAAGGAACAGGGAGTAAAGTGAGGTGATTTAATAGAGGAGAGGAAGGTATGTTAAGAACAGAAGAAGATAAAGGAGATTATGATGATGGATAGGATGAGGAGGGGCAGTAGAGAGGAAGAGGACGAAAGCAAACAAGAGAAGCAGCTGTGAAGCAGTAAAACAAACATATTTATTTAGGTTCCCCAAATCTCTTCATTCAGGTTCTCAAATTCTCTCTTTTAGTGTGCCTTGATGTCTTTACTTATCCTGCATACTCAGCTAACTTCCGTCATCTGTCATTCTCTCATCTCCTCTTCTCTTCTATCTGCTCCTTTCCTATCCTTATTTCCTCATGTCCTCCTCTCACCTGTATCCTCTTCTTGTGCTGTCAGCTGCAATTTTTGTTGCTTGAAGGGTTCTAAAGCCTTGGATATTGATTCACAGCTGTCCTCCAACATGATGACCAGGATTATAAAACAGAAGAGACAACAATAGAGCCACAAGAAAAGACAACTGAGGAACTCTTGAACAGTTCCTAATGTTGACACTGCTTCCCGCCACATGGGTCCTTCCACTTCCTCTTCTAGATCCGAGGAGAGGAGAGCAGGGAAGAGGAGAGGGGAAGTGATGGAGATGAAAGGAGAGGGGAGTGGATAGAAGAGAGGAGAGAAGGGAGAGGAGAGGTGAGCAGAGAGAGAAGGGAAGAGAAGAGGAGAGCAGGGGAGAAGACATGGACAGAAGATAAGAGATGGAGAGGAAAGGAGAGTTGGGAGCAGAGGGCAGAGAATCGTAGAGACAAGGCAGAGGGGAGAGGGATTAGGTGAAATTAAGAGAATGGTTCAGATCTGGATAAGCAGAGATAATAAGGAAATAAAGGAATAGTATAGTATATAATCAAAGAAGAGGAGAAGGGCGTAGGAGGGAAGGATCCCATACTGTATTGCACTTAGAATGAGAATAACTAATCCTATTAACAGATGAGTACATGGCACAGATTGTAACTCTGTAGGTATCATTATGGGCACACAGCACACTCTGCCCTGTTTGCAATTGTCCAATTAGAATGGTTACTGCCATGGTCCACCAAGCTGCAGGAAACACCAGGCCCCGTCTAGCGTGATTAGTGGCGACAATGATGTGTTGTTTCTTAAAATATTCCTCAGATAAACACTCCCATCATATGCCCCTGCACCCACCCCATTCTCTTGTCAAGCCGTACATCCCAGCCATTCATTTGACAGATAATTTTTTTCCAGAAAGATTTACAGGAGAATAAGCTTGGATTTTAATCGGAAAAAGAAACAAAAAAACCTGCGACAAGCAATCTTTAGTAAGTAGGTCAAGAGCTCTGAGCTACGGAATGAACCCCTTTGAAAACCAGTACATTTCCTCAGCTAAACTCTGTTGCCTGCTCTCGCATTGCAGTCTTTCCCGCAGCTTCTCTTCTGAATCTTTCCGTACACTATCTATCTCTCTATCTCCCTTTTGCTCATTTTAAGTCATCTCTTTTATTTGCTCTCCTCGCCCCCCTCCTCTTCTCTTCTCTCTCTCCCCCACACTTTTTTGCCTCTCATCTCCCCCCCCTTTTTTTTCCCTCTCCCCTCCTCTCTATTGATTATTTTCTTCCTCTCTCCGTTTCTCCCACTGTTTTTCCGGTCTACTTCTCCTCTCCCCTACTCTGCCCTTCTGCCCACCGCTCCACTCCTGTCTCCCATCTCCCCCTCCACCACCTGGATGGCTGTCTCCTTCCGTGTCAGGAGGCTGTCAGACTGATGAAGCCGTGGTGATCAGTGCTTTCCCTAACCAAAAAAACACAACAAAACGACACGGTTGCACCGCAGCCCTCAAGGTGTGAGTTGTGTTTCACCCTCTACTTCTCGTGACTGACACTCCGCAGAGTGGGAGACAACTTACTGTTGTTTTGATCCCTGCATGTTGAGGCGGATACAAAATGTGCACCGCGTTGAAGCCAGCAGACATTTCAACACCAGCACACGTGTCGCGCACATAAAGAGAGTGAACATGTAAAACATGAGCATCTGTCCGATTTTCATCTAGTTTGCATATTGTTGCCATTCGCAATGCATTTTATTCTCCTATTGGTATCCTATAAACAGGGATACACAGGACCTTTAAAATATGGCATTCAAACTTTTATTTTCCTGGCATGTCGTTCACCGTCTATTATTTCAATATCATTGAATGGTATAAGGGCTTATGAAACTAAAAGTAGAATTCTACAAACTAAGCAAGATACAAATCATATTGAGTATTGTTGCTTCCTTGATGTTTTTTAGAGGCAATTTTAAGATAAATAAATAAAGCAACCCGAGGTGATTATTAGTGGACTCAATTTCTGGCACTCAACGGCTGTATGTGGTGGTAATTTAAAGTAACTAGTAGCTGTGTATAAGGTCCTTTGACTTGCCTGAGAATCTAATGTGTGGAGCCATCCTATCTAGAGTAACGAGGTAGGGGTGCTTAAAGCTTCACTGAATAATATCATGCAGGTAAATCCAATGCTGGGTGTGACATTCTGGGATTTTTATAAAGTGTCATATATTATGTATTATTATACTATATATTGTAATCCCACTATATGTGTGGCTGTAGCACTTTGCCGAATTACAACATACTACTGTTCTAAATAGCACCCTCTGCCCAACACTTCATTCATTTGCTCTACAACTAAGCAATTAAAAAGGCCGTCCGCATACAAAATACATTTTGTGTTTGTTTTTTCAGTGCTCTAGTTTGGTGGGATCTTCTAAATAGAGCAGAGCAGCCGACTACTGTTGTGTATATTCAACAACATTTGAGATGATGATAATGCTAATCATATCATGATTAGCATTATCATCATCTCAAATGTTGTTGAATATACAGAACTGTACATTGACTACAAATAGACCACCTTTTGGCCTCATCTTAACTCTTTTAACAATTTCAACCTTGAAGTGAACCCCACCGTGGACATGGTGGGAATGCAGTGGTGTGTGAATTGTGTGACAACATTGTGAACTGCAGGGATCAGAAACCATTTTATGTTTTGTTGATGTCATGGATGTCAGACAGCTTCCCCACGATTTCTTACTTCCGTTGGCCAAAGACATTAGCACACCAGGAAGTATGTGTGTGTGTGTGTGTGTATGTGTGTGTGTGTGTGTGTGTGTGTGTGTGTGTGTGTGTGTGTGTGTGTGCGAGAGCGTACATGTGTGTGTGTGCGTGCATGTGCGCGTGCATGCGTGTGTGTGCGTGCATGTGCGTGTGCATGCGCGTGTGCGTGTGCGTGTGTGTGTGTGTGCGTGCGTGTACCATCTACAAACTCTGACAGGTGTGCTCATGGACCTTTCAGGACAAGCAGTAATGTCAGCTTTTCCATGAGTCAGCTACAGTAACACACACACACACTTCTTTTTTCCTCCATCTGGAAGTAAAGCATTGCCACGAAATACCTGTCATAAGCGGAACCTAGAGAGAGAGAGAGAAAGAGAGAGAGAGAAAGAGAGAGAGAGAGAGAGAGAGAGAGAGAGAGAGAGAGAGAGAGGAGAGAGAGTGAGAGAGACAGAAAGAGAGAGAGAGAGTGAGAGAGAGAGTTGTGTGTTGTGTGTATAGTTGTGTGTTGGATCCGTGAAGGTTCGGCCAGGTGTGCTAAAAGAGAGATGAATGGTGGGGATAATTAAGGAAGGGATTCATTTTCTTGTAGTTGGTTTTCCTGCTACACCTCAAAAGTTTGACCATCAGAGAAAATTAAGAGACCTAAAGTCATCGCTCTGCTCTTCTCTGCTTCCAAAATCCTCCTTCTTGTAATTAATTCATGGGCTCTCTGCCTGTTGTTTTTGCTGCATCAGCCCGTACTGTAATATGTTATTACCATGAGCTGCAGATGATGAAAGGAGGGCATTATTGAGATAGTGAAGTAGTTTCTCACAAAGCAACAATAAACTGCTGTCAAATGTAATTAGAATTGTGAAAGAAAGAAAAATATACAGGCCCTCTTCTGAAACACTTTATTTCAACAAAGAAGAAAAAACGCCATCATGGAAAGAAAGTCACCAATCACTATCTTTTATACGTAGAAAATCCAGTGATATACAATTCACTCTTTACAGAAATGATAGAGAGAGCTTCACTCTGCAGTCCTCCAGGGGTTCAACCGGAGCCTTTGGAGATGATAAGTTTTACTTTACATTCAATACGTAACCATGGTGATAACAGGCCTGGGTTCAGCCCACTGCCAGGGAGGAGGGGGATTGGATATTTGGGATGGATATATTTCTTTATTGCTATTACAACGTGCAGGATATAATGCTTGTTTGAATGTTCATGAGGAATCTATTTTACTTCACCTAGTTTTCAGCTCAGAAAAAGAAAAGCTGAATTGTTTGTTGGGATCGCAGTCTCTATTGATCTTCATATAATGATTTTTCCGAGGTCCTGGTTGACAATTATATTTAACTAAAAAGTTATTAAGGATTTAATATTAATGTGTTTTGGACACAGTCCGTGTGAGGGGGCCATTCAAGTCTGCCCGCAATGTGCCAAATATAGATCGTTTTTGCTGCTGGTGGCAAAAATCTCAAATAATGGAGACACTCCTTAGAAGGCAAATATACTCTGTGTGTAATAACTGACATCATGGACGCTACATCCTTATTTTTTGAACATTGTGGGTTTTATAGTTTATTTGATTCCAGCCATTCCTAATGTAATCCATTTCCCATGTGTGGTTGACGGTTGGTTTAAGCAGCCTCACCTCTCCGGGTCAGACTGATTAGACTCTGGGGCTGGGAGAGGCTGCACACCTGTGGGGCATTTGACATGCACACAGGTTAAACCAGCAATCACCACACACACTCAAGGGAGAGCTCTGAGTTATAATGACTTATAATCATGTATTATTATGATAATATAGGCACATGCAATTATCCAATTTTGGAAAGAAAAGAAGTGTAGTTCTACCAGTGTAGTTTATTTGATAAGAACTGAAGGCATGCACTTAGAGATATAAGGCCCTAATGACTTAAAATACAACATCTGTATTTTGTAGTAGTAATAGTAGTGCTTGCAAATATGTGTGATGATGGAATGACACACAGGAAGGTATAAAGCGTGTGTGTGTGGGTGTGTGTGTATGTGTGTGTGTGTGTTTGTGTCTGGCTGTGTTTGTGCATAGGGTGTGTCTTTTAGTAAAGCTTTTCAGTGGTTGAAGGGTGTAGAAATACATAATACAAATTGTTTGAAAGATTAGAATACAGTGAACACCCTTTGCTGTTTTTACAGTAAGCGGTAATTACAGTACTCAGTGTATTATAGCCTAATGAGGAAACACTCACAACATTCCCAACACAACCCACCCTGCTCTTCCACAGCTAATTAACTAAATAAACTTGCTCTCTGCAATTTTCAACCTCCCGTTTAATTCTTTTTAGATTTTTTTTGCCGTTCCTTGCATTTTCCAGTAAGCCCGTGGTGGTTCCAAACAAAGATCTCACTGACGGCATCGCTAGCAGTTCTCACGGACGTTCCAGCAGGTGCCATCGTCAGCTAAATGGCTGAGCTATAGCTATCATTAGCACCGCCCTCGTACCAGGGGACAGCCCCGGCGCAGGCCGCAGTGGGGGACACAGTAATTGCACTGGGAGGTATCAGGAGCTTCTTTCATTCAAACGCTTCCGCAGTCCTCTACTCACACTCAACCTTCAGTCATTTCTACTTGATGCCTTTTTTTTTTATATATATCTGCCTTGTGCCAGAACCCTTGAAAACCTCAGGAGAGCCACCCCCCCTCCACATGCACACACACGCACGCACACACACACACACACACTCACACACACATGCACACACAGACACACACACACACCAACCCCTTTGAGGTGGGGCAGGGCCCCTGCTGCTCCTACAGTTGTCACATCTCGCCCTTCTCAGTGAGTTATCTATTTATTGTTTCATTCGTTTTCTGATCGTTTTTTGTTTTACCTTGTCTTACTCACATCTCCTCTCGTTTCAGATACTTCACTCCCTGCCCTTGTGTTTCCCGCCGCTGTAATTGTCCTCCCTCTGTTTTCACCTGTCCCTCATTATCTTTCCTCTCCAAGTGTATTTAGTCAGTGTGTTTCCCTCCCTCTGTGCCAGTTCGTCTTTGTTCCACTGTGTCAAACATTACAGCATTGCTTCTAGGGATATTTACGGTTCCTGGTTTTTGATTTCTGCTCATTCTTCCCGACTACGCCTTTCGCCTTCTCCCTGCCGGATTTGTTGCGCCTGATCATCGAAATGATAACCTGTGTACCGACCTATCACACCTTTGTCTTCTCCCTGCCGGATTTGTTTGCTTGATCACCGAACTATAACCTGTGTACCGACCCTTTTTCAACCAGAGAAGACAGCTCTTGTTATCCAGACTTTGTGCTTCTGAGTTGTGCATTGAGTACAACAGTTGTGTCAGTGGGGCCAGTCGAGGTAGACCCCCTCCTCCCTTGAAACATTAGCTCTTTCTCAAACAATGGGTCGGGGCCAAGCACCGGGCCTTGGAGCAGTAGTTACCTGGCTGCACTCCCCAAAATAGCTATGTTAGATTATTGACTGTTTAAGCCTGCTGTTTGTTGAAATACACTGTTTGTTGACATGTCCGCCAAATACTCATTGACCCCTCAGGCTACTCAACCACTTAATTCTGACATTCATGTTGATTGAGCAATTAAAGTTATGTTCCATATTATCTATGTAGGTTTCAGTGGGCCCCAGAGACTGAGGGTCAAGTACTAATGGGCCCTGGCTTAGGGGACTTCTGAAAGATGGATATTGTTTCCGTTACCTGTTTCGGATATTACTTTGTCAACTTCTTTATCAAAAACTCCACATTTATTCTTTGTTGTTGTTCTTCTTATTATTTTTCTTCTCGCTCCGGATACTGTTAACTGGTGTACACAGCTCATAGGAAGTAAGGGAATGGATAATGCATTTCGGTAGGACGGGAGATCAGAATGCACCACATGACACACACAAGAACATACATACATACATACATACATACATACATACGTACATACATACATACATACATACATACATACATACATACATACATACATGCATGCATTGATGGTATTCTGTTCCTACAAATGCTGGACATTTTTTTAAATACATACATACATACATGTATGTTTGTATGTATGCATGCATGCATGCATACATACTCTCTCTCTCTCTGCCTTTAAGAGATAACACGGTAACCCAGGAGCTCAGTAGAAGTGAGACGGTGGAGGACTTTGAGGTTCCTTGTGGAGGAATGTTTGAGTCCCTGGGCTGAATGTCAGAGTGATCGTCAAAGGAGGAAGAAGAGCTGAAACCTCTGCTTTCAAGGGAGGGAGGCCTCAGTGAGACCAATCAACACACAATTAGCCAGGCTGATCAGCATGGTGGGTTTATTCAAGTAGTCCCCAGAGTGCTCTCCCTCTCTCTCTCTCTCTCTCTCTCTCTCTCTCTCTCTCTCTCTCTCTCTACTCATCTTTCACTCTGTCTCCTCTCTCGCTATCTGTCGTTGACCCATCTCTCTCTCTCTCTCTATGTCTCTCTCTCTCTCTCTGTCTGGATCCACCTCCATTATCTAACCATTTTAATTAGCCAGCGTGGTGCAAGCCTAGAGAGACTAGTTTGTTCAACTTATAGGACATACAGTCCAGCCTCAGACTCCCACAGCACGGCCCATAGGGCAGTAGATGGCCCTTTGAGGGTCCATCGCTACTTCTTCTACCACTACCACTTTATTACTCTCAGATTTCTGGGTTGTTTGGGTCCAATTGACCTATTTTTCTTGAGAGGAAAAACTGCATACTCCACACATGCTTGGTTTGTTTTCTATAGAGAGCACACACACGCATACACACACAAACACACTCACACACCGAGCACATTTTTATTGAATACTTTTTGCTGCCTCCTCTAGTGTGGGTGTGTGTTTGTGTGAGTGTGTGTGCTTGAGCGTGTGCATGTGTATGTGTGCGTGCATGTGAAAGATATAGAGAGAGAGAAAAAGTGAAATTGGAGAAGGAGATGTGAGTTAGACAAAGAGAGATGATTTTAATCCAACAAAAAGTATAAGATTTAGATCAAACACAAACACACAGACACATACAACCATACTAATGCAGAGTACACACTCTCAAAACAGAACCACTAATACAGAGAACACACACACACACACACACAGACTGTGGCCTGTCACTGCATGGCCCTGGGCCCCAGGCAGGGCCTGAGGCTACGCAGAAGTGGCTCCCAGCTGTGAGGCCCCCAGGATGCCAGCTGAGGAGCAGAGTAGCCCCTCCTGGCTCTGGAAGACAACACCTCCATCCACAGCCGCCATGGCAGAGGGAGAAGGGTGAGGAGAGAGGGCTGTGACATAAGACATTCTCATTTTTTTCACACAAGGTAAAGGCCCTCCTACATCATTTTGAAATATGTAAACTTGCCGATGGCGGTTGAAATGTGGGTGAGAGGTTGTCTGACTGAATTGCCGGTGGCACAATTTTTTATCCACCAGTGGGCAAAAGTAAGACGGCATTTGCTGGGAAAATTCACATATGGACATAATGCAAAACAAGGATATTTTTGGTGTCATTGCGATATTTTTTTGAAGCAATAAGCATTCCAAACCTTGATCACATAACCAGCTGAAGAACCTCTCTAGAATCATGATAACATTAGCAAGTATAGAGGACACAACATAAACTTGCCAACGGCGGTTCAAATGTGAGTGAGAGGGTTTTCTTTGTTTTAAAAATAAATAAAAGGGTAGACTGCGGGGGACTACGTCACTATTGCTGCTTTTGCAAAGCTAGCCTAGCCTAGCGACCCCCAACAACAAAGTGATCCATGGATGATTGCACCTTCCCCCCCAGCTCCTCACCAGCCTTCAGGGAACTCAGGCTATCCAGCTGCCTTACAACCTGGTTCATTACATACATTACAACCCATTATGATGGGAACATAAAACCATTGTTTATTTTAAACACAGCAGCAGACAACGCTACATAGCATACTAATACCTGAATATATTTATATAGAGTTATTCCTTGTAAGGTTGTGAGCATGTGACGCACAAGCGATCCTGTTCAAAAGCATAACACAGTTAAAACCCACCCCACCTGGAAATAAATAGGGCTGTCGATGATATATAAAAGTCCCTTAATCAGCCACATTAATTAACAAAGTATAATCAGGTCATAAAGCCTGAATGAACGTGAAAAATATATTTACTCACCAATATCATTTGATTATACGCATTTAGTCTAATCATGAGTTACTTAATGTAATTTAGACTCAAAGTATAATACTGTTTATTGATCGATATTGAAATACCTTCCACTTGACTCCTTCTAAAGGGAGGTCAAGTGTTAGAGGTTGGAGTCCTGTGAAGGTGGAATAACAGGAATCTGTGTGTAGTGTTCCAATGTTATTACTCTAGGACAAATGAGCAGAGCAGGTTTCTTTCCATTGTTAGGCATGACTTCCATTGCAGACTGAGGTCCTCACAGTCATGTTGGCACCCTAGTGCTCCTTAATTAGGACCACCTGAAAGGATTAGCGCCAGGGATTTATTTAATTCATGAAGCCCACATTTGGCCAGTTGGAAAACTGCTGAGAAGCACAGCGAGGTAAAGCCCTGAGGGAATTGTGTGTGCGTGTGTGTGTGTTTCTGTGTGTGTCTGTCTGTCTTGTGTTGGAGGCATAAACATTTAGCTGACTCTTTCCTAAAGAGGTCAAGGGGGCATATCCTACATTCAAGCTTTGTGTGTGTGTGTGTGTCAGATTAATTCAGAATGCCTGTGTCAGCTGGCCTTCCTTGTATTCTTGTAATGGACCTAAACCTGTTTATGTGGGGGTGTATGGGCATGTCAAACGATCAAATATCCAATTCTGAGAGTTGTATTACTAGACTATATACTATATCTGTCTTTGGTTTGTTGTACTGTTGTTCTTCTACACTAGAATCCAGTTGTGGAACAGCTTTCTTTGACAAATTATGCTTCCAACCAGGCCTTCCGAGCACAGGTAAAAAATAACTGTATTGTATAATTTTAGTCAATATTTATTTAGCATTTTTTAGCAATTATATTTATCTGAACATTGTTGTGATGTTATTCATCCCATGTTATGATGTAAGCTCTTATGGTTGCTATTGCTGTACTAACAGCAAGGACCACAAGTGCACTGTGTATTTTATGTGAATCCTCTGGGCCTTTGTTTTGCTTATCAAGCCGTAACATTACTTTTGTCCTTAAAATAATTCCATGGATTAATTTGTTCATACATTATATGATTAAACACAGTGAAGATGCGAGTTAGGTGATTTGGCTGTTTGAAGGGTCCCTGTGTCTCTCGCTCTTGCTACAAGTGAGGCTGACATGTAAGCAGCAGCAGACATCGTGGTACAATGTGTATAATATGATAGGATGATGGCTAGCACTAACTGAGCCACGCTTAAGGAGACAGACTCAAACTCAGAGGAATCAAGGAGTCAAGGGGTCAGAAAGGACAAAAGGAAAAACTGCTGCTATAGTAAAGTAGTGATGGGACTCAAGGAAGGAATCACTGTGACTCTCAGATTCCACATTCCAAATGCTTGCCAAGGAGTCTGTGTGACTGCAGGTGCCTACAGCGCTGAGAGAATCAAACTGTGCCTTACACAAAAACAACATGAAATAGACTAAAAATACTATTTTGAAAGAAAATCATTGTTTGTTAATTAGGTAAGAATACAGATGGGAGGTAAAGGAAAACCTTTTTTTCAGAGCAAGAGATTTATTGGTTACAGGAACTAAATCATGACGGAACTGAAGAACTGAGATTTTTCAGTTATTAGATTCTTAGAATTAGCAATTCTCTATTTTTTAATCAGTAGGTGTCTACAAATAAAAAAAACTGTCATATTTGTTCAGGAAAGCCACAGCAACGTTACTAATGAGACTGATTGGAAGCCAGAATGGGAATGAGAAGTGATTCGGAGTTACATAACCACAAACAGGGGAGGGGTTGTGTTTTCAAATAGTGTTTTTCTGAGAAAACATAGCATGTGTGTGAAGGCAGGCATGTGGTGGTGTAGGCTATATTTGAATTGTTGAGTGTGGCGCTCATAAATGCGTATACTCCCACCAAAGGGTTTATGGAGTGATGAATGAGGTGTTGTAACCGAGCATTCACTAAGAGAGTAGTAGATTGAGATTAGAGTGGATTGAGTCGACCTTTTAAATAATTATATAAGACAAGGCTGCAGACATATATATGTGTTAATGTGTGTGTGTGCATGCGTGAGTCCTTGCGTGTGTGTAATTTACGTCAGCATCCCATTGGTATCCCCCCACGCCCCCACTAACCTCTATGTGTCTGTATATTAACAAAGGGTCAACGTGTCTACGCACACAAAGTGCATCAGGCTAAACAATGACTAGCTGACCTTTACAACAAAACCCCTTTCATTGCGGATGTTCACAGTAGGGTCAGGTTATTTTTAGAGCTCTTTTTGTGTTACAGTTACAATCTCCCAGGGCTTTCCAACGCCTGTGTTGTAATGAAACCTAACGTCATATAATGCGGGACGTGAGCTGACCAAGGCCCTTTGTTTCTCGATGTCAGCTTTCATTCCACACCTGAGCTGCCGGGAGAAGGACTGCTATTTCCAGTTCCATCCCACGTTTTTCATTCACCTGGTGTGGTGAGAGAGAGAAAGACCCAGAGTTGGGCAGAAATACAGGAAGAATATTAATATTGATGGAGAGACAGTGACAAAGATGGAGTGAGATGGAGATAATACGTAATGAATGATGGAGAGTGACAGATATAGAGGTAGAAAGAGAGAAACATGCTCTTAGCGAGAAGAGCATGTTTGGAGTATAGAGTGAGATGGTTGTGCTCAGGTTCTCTATGGAGATACATGAAAGACAATACTTAACACTTAAGAGGCGAGAAATCATCATTTTCAAAACGTTGCTGACTCCTTAGTTTTATAATAAAACACACACACACACACACACACACACACGAGTGCACATGCATGCACACATACAAACACACGCACGCACACACACGCACTCTCTCTTGCACTTTCTCTCACTCTGTTATTTTAGTGCAAGTGTATTTTTGTCAAAGCTTAAACTAACAATTTATCCCTTAATTGAACTGATCTTATGTATATTATTAGTCTAGCATTAATATGGTTATATTATAAGTCAATAAAAAAGACAAAGGAACAAAATAACATTTAGTCATTGCTTCCAAATGAGTGGATCAGACAATAATACGTATAAGTAGTCAAGTCAAGTCAAGTTATCTGTGTTACAGTTCGGCCAGCTTTGTCAAAGCTGTTTACCTCATTACATCATTATGAGTGGTTGTTATGTTTTAATAGCTTTTAAGAGTATGAAAGAGCAAGTATGACACGTGCATTACATTTGTAATGCTTGTGCCACAGCCATTTTGGCCGTTGATAAACCTTTTGGCTGCATCACAATATTCCACCTGTTTACCAATTTAGTAAATTGTGTTTTGAGGCCTAGCTTGAGTGCCCATCTGTCGTCAATTACCGAGATACAATTAGACTGAGCATTCTCAACATCAACAGCATTCACAGTTGAACATATTACAACTTGAACGAAAGGAGCAGTCGAATCCTTTTCCACTTGGTCTCCTACCAACAGTGAGCGCCACAACCAGCAGTAGTCACAAACTCAATATACAAAAGCTCCATCGCACACGTTTTCCACCCATTAGAATATCCTACATGGAATAATATTATTTTTTCACTAAATGTATTAAGAACAAGAGTGCAAATTAGTTTTTAAGCTTATTGCAAGAACCATGGCGATACAGAGGGAACGGTAACAGAATGGAGACAGTTCATGGACCAATGCATGAAACCTGATGCACCATCTATATCGAGTCTGTCTTGTGGGAGCATTCACTCGTGGAATCGGAGAACAGGGGTAGAAAGTTAGTTGTGCCCTTTAAATAAACAGCTTCCTCTCTCTTGTTGATGGCAAGGTCTAAATCACTTGAATAGTTGTGAAGGAATGTGAAGAGTGGTCTGAATGATGCAGAGGCAGGAATTTAAAGACTCTCTTTGGTCCTGCATCACCCTGACAGGGTTTATTTCGCGATAATGACCAGCTAGCTGTACATTAGCCCTTACATAGCTGATTGAGGGCTATGGTATTCCTTACAAATTACATTACAATGATAGGTCTTACATTTTATCTACAGCACCTTTAAGGTAGACAGCCAAGGGTAGGATGAAATGATTAATGCATGTTTAATTCTCATTTGTTTGGTGCTTTATATCGTCATTTGGATTTCCTTGTCGTTTAAATTTTTTATTTCAGTAAACAATAATATTTTAGTTTTTGTATCAGTTTTCATTAACAATATTAACCTTGAGCGGTACACCTTTTGAAATCAACTGACCATACCTGCACAGGTGCACCGCATCAGCTGCTGACCCTCAGCTCTGCCCACTGGCTCCATTCACCAGATAGGCAAATAACCCAGGACAACCAGCAGAGAGAG
>OOFG01101985.1:0-16983 GCA_900323295.1 Molva molva | reverse complement strand
ATGGCCATTGTTGGGTCCGTGAAAAGTGGGCCGTTTCCCTTTTTTAGAGGTACACCCTACTCCACATATTTCTTTTCCTCGTTTACGCATTGTGTTATTTGCCCTTCAAAAATTAAGCCATTTGTATTGGATGATTTGGGCGGTGGGGGCGATCTGTGCGGTGTTTACTAACCTACTTTGTGATGAGAATGCAAATAAAAAATAAAGTGAGAAAATATTAGGAATTACAGAACACAAATGCACAATGTAAAATAGCGCCTTTGTACATGAAATGTTTCTCTCACTATAATTTTGATCATGTTTTCTATTTCTGTGCTATTTTTAATTAAAAGAGTACTAATTTAGTCTTATTACACAGGAACATGTTTGTATTATCAATTTTAGCACATTTCTGTCCATGAATCCTGGTATTAAACTTTAAATGTATTTTTAAATATCTGAGAAAGTACAAATTCATCATAGAGCATATATTCTGCACTCCATAAAGGTGTATTACTATTGTTAAAGTTATTTGCCATTACAGACTCAACAAACTATTGACTTGAAATAGTTATTTTAAATAGTTATTTCTAAAATGTGAAAGCATCATAACACAAGGCAATACAATTAACTTTCATGACCCCCCCAGGTAATCCATCGCCACTTTAAGATACAAACATGTGCATACCTTGCAGTATTCCGACGCCATTTGTAGCTCTTATGTACACCTTTAACCTCTTGTTACAATGAATGCAAAAGGGTTATTACTTCACCTTTTCCAGCTGCCATCTTGCAGGACAATTTGACCTGCACTATAATGGATGTTGTAATAGGTTGAGACAAAGTTCAGCATGTATGCGAAGCAAACATTGATTCTAACACGTTAGGTTTTCCTGAATTATGCTGAGTGTCGAAGTATTTTACAGGCACGGACACCATCACCTCTCCATACACAAACATTGCGCAAATATTCCTCAAGGCCACAGCCTTGTGAAATACGTCAAAGTAACGAAATGGATAACTGAGAAGTGATTCATTTAAACATCTGCATATTTTCATTTGCGTGCAAACCGTTTCTCAAATGACATTTATTCAATTGTATTCAATGTTATTTCATTCTAAAACAGTAATAGGTAGTCGAAAGAAGTGCAGCAAAACAAATGACGAGAGAAAGGCTGGTACCAAAGAGTAGATTCTAGTAGTTTGGCGAAATACACATAGCTCTTCTGAGTTCATTATGTGAGGTATGTAGGTACCTGCTATGGCCTTTATTCAATTATTTGGTCGACAGCACTGTTCGAAAAATAGATCTCCTTATTGACCAATCATCTTGTAGTCATCACTAAAACATTCGTCACTGAAGTCCCCGCTTGCAGGAATAAATGCTCCTTTGTTGTCTCTCTCTCTGCCCACACGCGATCTGACAGCATTCGTAGGCCTACTTCATGTAGGAGGATAAAAAAGCTACTCAGTTCTGTAGACGCTAGAATAAGTCTCACAGTGTAGTTATTGGAATTACGTCAAAGGTGTAACAGACAAAATGCAAAACTTTTCATTAGGTGTTATTACTAGGCTATAGCACTGACGCCCTCTATTGGTTGAACGCCGAAGGTTGAAGGTAGATAAAAGGGAGGCGTAGAGATAAGACATTTCCTACCAATAGTCGAATTATAAAACCAATTAATTAAACAGTGTACACCAAAACGTCAGTTAAGCCTTTAACATCGCCGTGTCCATCACGGCTCTCTGGGGCCTGGTTTGGGTGTAGCCTAGTAGTTAAATGTATCCAATAAAACAAGGCCAACGTGTGGTATTCAAAAATCAAACAAGTCCCAGCAGTATTTTCAACAGTTCAGCTGTGTCGTGGTGGGCTTGGCAAGCAGAGCGGTGTGCAACATACGTCTCCCGGCTGCTCCCCTTGCTGCGCGAGGCTGCGCACCATTCTGAATGATGCCCACGCGCCCTGTGCTCGCTCCCGCCACAAACAGGATTCATTGGTTATCGGCGTGCTCTGCAAGTTGCTGTACTACCAGGGGATTGAACGTTCGCTTGTTCCTCGTTAAGTTTTCACCTCGTAAAGGGTGTCTTAAGAGCTAACGGGACTTTGGTCAATTTGTTGTTTTAAGAGCCAAGAGAGCGTCACATTAACCTCCAGGGTGAAAGTATTTCATTGAGTATGGTCAGCAAAGTGATTTAATTCCGCCGTTCATGAGCCGTGTCCTGTGGGAACGGTTTTGTTCGTAACCAATAATGACGAGGGAGCTGCCGGGGTTGTCTACGGTTTAGTACCAGTCGTTTGAAACGTGTTTTCGGTGGAGAATGATCTCCGACGTGTTTTTGCTCTGATGGATGAAGCCGTGCTTGTGGATCTGCTGTTGAAGACGCCAAGAGGAGATAACAGCAGTACAACACTACAGAGCGACAGCGAAAGCTAAGCCCACCAACGCCGACGTTAACATCAGGTCACCATTCTGTTCTGACCCATACAGGTATTTCTTATATGTATTACTTGTTTACAGATGTGCGAGTTTGCGAATAATTGTTTGGCTTATTTGTAGCACATCTGTTTACATCTGCAGCGTGTATTTCATTGGCGCTATCGACACGATACATGTGTCTCAGTGAACCAGCTACAACATATGTATGGAGGCAATGTAAAGCAGGCGTACTCAACTCGAGCTTGGCGTCAATTTGCATTAGCAATGTTGCCTGTATGCCTGTATGCTGTCCGTAAGTTTGTAGTGAGATGCGTCCACACTAAATGTCCCCAAAGCGCTGTATTTCCATCTTGTGTCTAACATTACCGGTATGATTTATTTGCATGTTTCCAGTTATAACTAAAAATCCAATAGCCATGTTTCCATAGCATTTAATCGTGTTGCTGATTCAATTAAGATAGCATGGATTTGAATTAAACGATTGATTAAGCCTACTATAAGGTCGAAAACTAACTCGAAATTAGAGGTTGGCTTGATGTGCAAGAGATGATATATTTAATTCTTTGCTGCACTCTTGTGTTTTCCTTCTTGATTAATGCCATTTAAAAACACATATTCGAGTGTTACATAGCCTACATGCATACACATCTGGGCAACCTAGTAGCATCCTACATGCCATCCTAAGGCACACTATCCTTTTACTAAAGGACACGCATAGATTGCATAGAGTCCATGTTGTTTGTTTTGGAGTCATGTTTATAATGTATTTACCGAAGGTGTGGAGTGCCTAAAAAGTATTTTGTTGTATAAACGCAGAGCCCCCCACTCATTGCTGAAGGAACCCGCACTTTAATTTTGACAATGTATTGCCTGCTCCCCACTGTCTTTTTACGTTTAGAGAATGGAGGTGAACAGTGTGGGGTTCCCACCAGAATAGAGCACCCTTCTTTGTCTTGTACAAGTTCCACTTAACAGTCAGCCAACAGACTTCGAGCTGGAAGACGGAGAAGGTTTATTCTTACCAGGTCCTCAAACTGATGGATGGGGGGAGGCTGTATTCATGAAAAACGTGGTAAATGCAGATGAGGTCCTTGGCAGGGAACAGTGAGATTTCTGTCCTCCAGGTCTTTCTGCTGTGGCATGGGGGAATTGGGCCCGCAACATTTAAGAAACGGGCTCAAATTACTCATCAGTTTAATGGCCTGTATTTATGTGGCTTAATTTGTACAGATCGCTGGCTATATGGGTCTATACTTATTTGTTGTGCTTTTCTTGTATTTCATTTGTCTCATTTAAACGTTTGATGCGTTTCGAAATGGGTTTGTTTTCTTGAAAACGATCTGTTTCCTACATTTGGCATGTGCTAATATGATGGTAATTTAATCAAAAGAATAAATGAGTAAGCATGAATTGTACGTACCACAACCACAAAGCTTCCAGTGCAACATCACCGCATAACTTTTCGTTCTGGAAAGGATTAATTATTTTGCTGCTTGTTCTGTAAAGGAGGGCTGACATCAGGACATTCAGTAACAGGACTGTGCAACCTTGTCTCCAATGCCCTATTACTGACACAATCGCAAATCAATTGCCCCTGAAAATAAAAAAGCGTTTTCAGATTTGTGGCATTCATAGTGATTTACTGTCTCATGCCTAACCACTCGTCACACAGCCGTGAATAGATTTGGTTTTTGTTATCGTTGTATAGCATAACCTTGTGTTGTTTGTATTTGTATTTGTGTTGTGTAATGTTGTGTATGTAACTCCAGTCAGGATAAGATGCAATTAAAAAATGCTGCATAAGATAAGGTGAGGGCTGCTAAAACTGTACTCTGGTATGGTCTAAACCACGAATACTCACTGGTTTGGTCCTTTTTAATAGGCCTAGTTTAGAGATGCAAAACGATATGGCCTGTCCACCACCAAATCTTGATCCACAAAGACAATTGAGAAAAGAAAGCATCATTTAGTGTTCATTCTGAAACTAGGCTTATATGCTTGCTGCAATTGCAATCCATCTTAAGGGGTGCACTGCAGTCACACTTACAGAATCATTTCACACTGACCACAAATAAAACATTCACAGACGTCTTTAGTAAGGCCTGCAATTAAAACTTTTGAAACTTTTATGGGCTGAGCTCAGGGGAGGCTACTTTCTTTAGTAGTCTATTGATCAAAAGTGCACTGGAACGCATTTGAAGCACCTAAGCCAGCAAGGAAAACACTCACAAACAAGCACGCTGTACAGGGCTGTTCTTCAAAACATGGAGGAGTGGGTTCCTCCTCCTTAAGAGTTGGAGAGCACAAGGACGCCAACTCTTTAACAGATGGTCTTTGAAAGGAGAAGGCTTCTTATCCACTATGCTGATGAACTCACTAACGATGGCTTGCCCTTAAAACAAATGCGTGTTAGTGTGTTTTAAAATTACCATTTCACGCAGGATTTTAGGTGGCAGCATTGGGTGGTTTGTCCATCAGTTTGCATCATGGTTCCTTGAGTAAAGTAAATGCAATCGTTGTTATGCAGGCAATACATTTAGGTTGTCAAGCCGAAACGTTAATTTCATCTTTCACAGCTGCTGTAGCACTGCCAGTTGAGTAACTACTTGCTTCAGCAGACCGTGTTGCATTAAGATTAGAGGGATTCACAAAAAGTATTGGGATGTTTTATTGCTGCCCATGATTCATATATCTCTAAAAACAGGCTTCAGTAACTCGGTTGCTTAGGAAGACCAGATGTTGGCCAAAGTTGATCATTTTTTTAATTGTGGTTTCACATTTTTAGCTACCTATGGAGAGATGAGGAAGGATACCGGTACAATTCCTAAGGGGACTTACCGGAGACAAAAAAAAGTTTTTCTATATATTGTTATTTCCAATGTAATCCTACGTAAGATGCTGTATTACATTACTGGTTCGTTTCCGCTAGTAAATCTTATATCCGGAAAATGTTACTGAATTAATGCAAGTGAATTGGTTGCGGAGAAGCAACATGCCCGATACATTTATTTGGCAAAATGTCTGTTTGGGGATACTGAAATTCACTCAGCCATACATTTTGAATTGAATCAGCCCCATTTTAAAATTGGTACCAGGACTGATTGGACCCTACACCGCTGTTATGCAACCACCCACTTTGATTTGTTTACTCATTTGTGTCGCTGAAACCTCTCGGGCTTTCAAAGGTCTTGTTGTTTCAGAGGTTTTTCTATTTTCTTTCTCTCCTCAGCGGCCTCACACAAAGGCAGACGTGACCTCTGAACCCAGTCTCAGAAATGAATGCATTGTGTTGAGCCAAACAGCCATTGTGTGTTTCTTCTGCATGGTCATTAATTATACATATTGCATAGCATCGGCTTTCCCGTGTCCTGAAACACATGCAGCATGATGAACCAGAGAAGCAGACTCTTCTTCACTTGTCGTGTTTCTCAATACAGTCACAGGCCTCAGTGATTGCCACAGAACTCCCAGCAGAGATTCCGATCCCCCCGTTTACAATTCTGGCATTGAGAATGGCGGCTTTGGTTAGAAGCTGCCAGGATATTCCCACAATAGCAAGGCGGAGGATAATGAGGTGGTCCTGACGAAATGGAATTCTCATTCAAGGCCATCTTGGCAGCAAGTTTGTGCAAAAACTCAAGATTCACTTTGGGGGACTGGGAAGGCGATACTCCTGTCTGCCGTGGCAGGGAAACTGTCCCTGTTCAATATGTTGTGACAACACAGGCAAAGCTTACTGTCCCCATTGGAGGCTCGCTGAGACACACATTTCTTCACTATATTTTTCCCATCGTCCCATCGTCGTATGTATTCTGTCATTTATATTATTATGCAGGGCGCTGTATAAAACCACCAGCCAGATTAATGTGTAATGCTGGTTTCAAAAATCAAATGTAGCCATGTTATTTCCAGAAAAAGATAATGCTCGCGTTAGAGTGGTGGTGCAGAAAGTGGTGATCTAATTTAATGGAGTTACAAATCAAAAGACGACCGAGAATAAAAATGGAAGAATGATATGAAAGCAAATCACTGCCATAAGGTTTTGAAATTTAAAAGCCATTGAATTTTTTATGTGGAAATGTGAAGACCTTTGAATTCAAGTATGAATGATGCCAAGTATGGTCATTAATTGAGCCGATTTGCCAATATTTTTTTGGGTCGTATGTTGCTTCAGACCTTTGCTTATTTAGCTCTGAGTTTGAATATTCATTTATGAATATTTAAATCGGACAACTACCAGAGTCCTTCTCCCTTTTCAACATTGTTTGGCTTAATTCTTGAGCCGTTTTCTTTGATCACATGACGAACAAACTGCACTCTGACAGGCCAGCAGTCCGTTCGATTGATTTCAGTCTCGATGGCTAAGGGCTTTCCTTGAATACCCTGCTACTTCAGTTTGAAATTTTATCGCTGGAATTGTCTGATCCGTTTTTTGACAACTTGAATGAGTTATGAATATCGTGTTGGAAATATTTGCAGCTTCAACTTTGTATCTGAATTGGTGAACACCGAAAGAAATATTTTTGAAATTGTGTTTTTGAAATGCCATATTTGAATTTCAAAGAGGTGACTTCAAAACGAATAAATTCAGATAACCTTGTTTTCAATAATAGAATATTTCAATGTCATGAATTCCGTGATTAAAATTCTGTGCTTTAAAATTTCAAAACATGTTGGCAGTGATTTGCTTCCATAAATGACTCCTCTGAGCTCTTGGCTTTTTTAATTATTTGTTGGTTTGTCCTGTCAGTTTGTCTTTATTGTCTTATTTAGGTTTGCTTTTATGTCAGAATGCAGAAAACATTCATATGGAGTCGCAATTTTGACTGTTTTTAAATAAAGTCATTCCTCAACTCGTAGACTGTGTATTTAAAGTAGTTATTATTCTGCAAATGTATTGGGGTTGGAATGCTTCTAAGCCAGCAAAACCAATATAATACAATACTTGTCCTCTAAAAAACACAATAATTAGATAATAGTATAAATGGTATTTGTAACACCTCTGTTGTTTGTTTCTGTAATTCTGCATACAGAAACTAATTTAAAATGATTGAACATTTGTTGTTTGGTGAGGTTATGGTTTTGAATGAGCATTCCAAAGCCTAGACATTCATAAAGCATAGCCTTCTGCTGCATCACACTCATACATTCACTTGTTATAGCTCCTAGTGACAGTTGGGCTTCAGCGGATGCCTTGTCTGGGTGCCTTCCATCAGCTGTGGATTTGGAAGCCAGTAATTAGGTCAATGGGTGTCACCTTAGTAGGCCCGTAAGGGTTATATATTTAATTATTTTAATCGATCAATGCTACGGAAATAAATACAAACTGTTGAAATGGTTTGTTGACTGTATTGACCCTATACTTTTTTTTTAAACAGGAATTCCTTTTAATAATATTTCTTATGGTTTGGCCATGTCGGCACAAGGATATCGGTGCAATTGAGTGTTTTCAGTCCTTTGTTGTAAGGTTGTACTCTTTCCCTTTCACCCCCTCTGAAGGAGCTCTGCTCTGTGCTAATGCACCACTCCTTTTTGCTTTCTCGTCCTTCTCTCCACTCATCTTTGTAATATTTTCAAATGATGATTGGGTGAAACACTTGACAAACTACTGCTTTTCTTGCCCAAAAAGAGTCCCATATTCTTACCTACAGAAATGCCATGTCTCTTGGGATTCACAGACAGAGTTTTCAAGCGTATTGAAGGGCTCTCATTAACTAGTTTTCTTATCTGAGAGAAAGGAGTTAGTTTCCATGGAAGATGGAACTTATAGAGAAGTTCAATGGGTTTACTGCATGTCTGCATATTTCTATATATCATTTGCACTGATGCTTTGAGGGTTAAAACCAGCTTTTTTAATCATGGTTTCAATGCTTTTTTGCAATCTATTGTATTTGTTGAATAAAAAAAAAAAAAAAAAGTTGGACAATATCAAGTTCTCATACCATCCTCCTTCCTTTTCTGTCATGCTTTTCTTATTAAATCTGTGAGTCAGGCCTAGATTTCCATAATTCACTACTGACATTGTTTTGATGGCCTAACCCATTTCACACATTTTTGTCACATCTATTTCAGCGAGCTGCAACTTGTTTTGAAATCCTTAATTTGACCAAAAAACGTGTATTTGCAAACAGTGAGGAACTAATTTGGATTGTACCTGAATCAATCCAAATAAAGCTGGGGGGCCTTTAACATTTTCTCCAATGTTATTGCTCATTATTGTTATTAAAATCTATAGCATATTCTGGATATTCAAAATAATACGTGTGGCTGCCTGTACTGCTAAAACCATCTCTGATATTGGACTTGTGTTACATAGATCAGGTGTTTCAAAATGTGAATATACTTTGTCTAACCAATCAATCGTTATTTGGAATAGATTTCTTTATTCGGTGAGTTGAGTAGTAGTTTGGAAAATCGGTAAAGGAAAAGTATTGTAATTCACCTAAATTGTTTTCCTTCTCCGCATGGTGACTTGTTGAAGCGTTCTTGGAAGAATAGTCTGGTATCAGTGTTGTGAGTCAACAAAGAGATCCAGTTCCATAGGGTAGATTGCAGATGGTTTCGGAATGCAGTGCATGTACTGATCAGTGGTAATAGAGAAAAACACAAAGTGCTACTTTTGTGTTTGCCTGACATGCTAGGATTGAGAAAGGGTTTTGGTTCCCTGAACAATGAACAATAGCTGAGATGGTACAGGTTTTCTTTCAACAATACAAATTCCTTTTTTAATGTATTTTTTTTAGGTAGTAAAGAATAGTAATAATTGCTATTCAAAACTGATGACTTTTACATTGATTCATGTTGGATGTTTTTCTCAAACAGTGCACATAGCATCCATCAAAAGTACAAGTAGGAGTTCATAAAACAAACATTAAAAGGGAATTGTATTGGTTTCTAGGGAAGAGGTTAAATCCAAACAACCTCTTTCATGATGTTAAAATACCATTTGGTGGAAGGCACTGTGTTCTAGAAGGGGTATTATTATATTTATATTCCAGGGTCTTGCCGTTTCTTTGCTGTCCATAAATTAAAGCCCCTTTAGACAAACTAATAAGTTCTACACTCAATGTTGTGGACAGCAGAGGTGCCTTATGACAATGTAGGACCCCCCAACCCAGGGTTTTCACACTGTGCCCAGAATAGCTGTTAAGTTGTCCTCGAAGTACACATCCTCTCTCTGACACCCTGCCCCGACCACACCCTGATCCACCGACTCACAGGCTTTGTATTCTGTTAACAAAGGTGAATTAAATTAGCAAGGTCGTCTCTCGGACATCTGGTCTGTCGCGACTCTGGAAGGGAGACTGTAAAGTAGGCATCGAATGACACACATGCATGATGTACACTACAGCAGTGCCTGTAGGGAGAACAAGCCTAAAGGTAGTATTACATGGTCGATATTTTCCCGCCCTAGTATCTTGCAATACCTTCCTGGTTATTTCATTGGTTTAGAAATCAATCAAGGAAGCTCAACAAAGTGGTCAAGCTGTTAATCTGAAGTTGATTGCTAAAAAGTGTAGTCAATGTTTAAAAAGCATTTGAAAGAAGAAAATATGAGAATTTGAATCCCCACTCAGCTGCCCGTCTTGCTATATACGTTTTCCCTGCGCTTGCCACTGTTTGTCTACTTCTGTGGAGAGCACATGAAAAGCAACTGCATTTGATTGAGCCAACGCAAGCTATTGTCACAATGAATGCTAGATACAGCAGCCTTTTTTGTTGTGGCCTATTTATTCCCTTTTTGGAGATCCAGATGAATATGCAGTAGCTACAGAGACAGGGGCAGTGTGGAGCATCAAGCTGCTTAGGCAGACAGCAGCCAACCATCTGACGAGAAACAATAAAGACTTAAATACCCATAACATCCTGCATTCAGTGATCAGTTGGTGCGTTCTATTGGAGAGAGGAGGGAAATCACAGGTTGGTCATGCATATATATTTTTTCATTATAAGAAAAAAGTCACCCAGGCTGAATTGACAGTTTATTTTTTTATTTATATGTGGAATATGCAGGAACACTGATCCAATATGTAAAAAAGTCAGGGTTAGCCAAAACGGTCCTTTCTGTACTTGGGGCCCATGTCCACATAGCGTCTTTTTGTGAGCGCCTGTGCCTTTCTTCAATTGTTTTCCTCTAATGAGGAGAGCGCGTATGCGGCCACATGCGTACAACGAGACAAAAAATAACCGCACACAGTGTCTTTTTCCAGAGTGTTTTGGCGTTTTTGTGCAGCCGCTCCTTGTACTTCAGGTTGAAAATCCCTGAACTGAACCCAGAAAAGCACTGCCTTCATCACTGGTGCTTTTTTTTTACCAGTCACCCAATCCCAGATTATATCAACTGTCAAACGAACACCTGATAGGCTTGTACATTGTGACGTCACATCGCAATGACCACCTCCATTTTGGAAGTATAGGAGCATAAGAATGTTAATGGTAGTAATAGTGTTTTGGTCATTGCTTAGTAATTAATCGTGAAATTATTTGTCATTACGTCGTGACATTGTTTTGATTGAAACTGCCAGTGTTTCTCATGCGAGACGTTGCAAAACGTTTTGATTAGCCTAGGATACAGTATATTTACGTTTTATTTAGGATTTGACATTACTACAACTCTTGAGTACTCGCCAACAAAAAATCCCATGATGCATTCTGATGTACAAGCCCTGTTCCAGAAAAGAGTAGGTTGCTACGTATAAATTATAGACTCAGTCAGTTGCAATTATAAATCAAAACTGTAATGTTTGACTGCATACACTGCTTATCACTCATGTATTTATTACAACAAGTTATCGCTACGATGTTGATGTAGGAGCTAAAGAGCTAACATGGCTAAGTTCGTTGTCCTAGAAACAGTTAACAAAGCACAGAGATGCAGCTGTTTTTTTTTTTTCAGTGCACAAACGCTTCATTCCTGAGCTTCCCAGCGCATGGACACAGGACCTTTTAGATATGTTCCGACAGGTTGAAGAAGACAGAAGAAGATGGCACAAAGTAGAACACAGGAATCCTGTCAGGACAGCATTTCTAGAACCCCTCTGCCAAGGATTTACTACATCTCTGGATCCATTATAAATTACATATCGATTTGTATTTGTCAGAGTGGGCCAATAAGCTCCATGGTAACTGATGGAAGAGGGTTTTATGTCCGACTCTCCTCTTGTCATGGTAGTGGAGTGTCAGATTGTTGGAAAGTCAGGTCACCAAGCCTTTTGCATGTGCTACATGGAGGCCGTGTGGAGAATACATTATTAAAGTCTGAACCTCGGTTCAAGTTTACGCTCCTCATCTTCTTGTCACTGTCATATCCCTCATATTTATTTTTGGGCTGCTAAGTGATTGCACTGCAGCTGCCAAGAAGCCATTGCAATTATAATAATAGTTTCCAGTAAATGCATCAAGTGCATGTAGAACAATAAGTCTGGCCGAACAATTAAAAATACTGATAGAAAAATATATGCCTGTAGAGTGCCTCTAGATTTCCACTAGATCAAACTAACGGCAGTTAATTTGACATTTTAGCCAATGTAATAGCCATGGGGCCATATTTGGAAAACAATCCCCCAGTATATGAGCTTCTCTCTCTCTAGGTGTACTCTGAGAATAAATTAATATTATAATCTAAGATCACATATTGGTGTCCACATTCAATGAACACATTGTGATTTTAATTATTTCATTTGGTACTGATTTATGTCTTTATGAATATGCTTGTTTTGATAATAAATTGGCAAGCTTAGGTAAGCATCCTTGACCATTAGCAACAGTATCCTTGATTCCCAGAAATTAAAGCAGCTGTGGTCCTTGGACCTTATAGGTACAATATGTAACAAATGTACTGTACTAAATCATACAATTACCGTGATATGTCATAAGAGATGAGGAAACATGCTAAGTCTAAATACTTGGTTCTCCTAGAACAATGCTACAGCCAGCATGTTCTTCTCTTCCGGGTCATAACGTTTGTTTTTGGTTAGGCCTGTGTGTTATGATTCACTATTCTCAGAGTACCATGGGTTGCATGATAGGAAACAAAATGGCGCACAAACACAAAATATAATGTTACGCATTATACAGACTACGCTGTGTTGTGAGCAATGCTCAAGAAGATACAGTGATGCATCTGTTGCTCATCAGCTGAGTAGGGCTGTAGGCAACCAATTAAAATCTTGGTCGACTTAGAATTTGACCAACTCTACGACCAATCGATTGGTCGATGGGAAAAAATGATAATAAAAAAAATCTGCTAACCTGCTAACCTAAATATCAGTTACGACAGAGCTTCAATATAAAGCGAGTCGCACACCGGACGAGCCACGGAGCGCTGCATCGGGCAGCGTTGCGTAGTATATAGACAACATATGCCGGAAGATTCAATTTTAGGTTTTGTTCCGTGTTTAATATAATGGGTCCGTGACAAGACAAAATAATTTATAAAAAAAACGTATGCCTTACGATTTTAGATGATATTCATACATACTTTTATTAACTTTACACTTGACATACTTTTTTGTCGGCCTTTTTAACCAAATGCTGCCAGACCGACGACCTCCTTGGTATCAATTAGTTTGGAGCCGAGTAAATGATCAGTAAGTTACGACTAGCAGTATTCCTTAAGTTGGGCGAGTTATAAGTCGTATAGTCTATCAAACCATATTATTATTACAACAGAAACTACCGAGCCTTGAATATTATTTTTATTCATTAGTAAGTTATTTCTAACACAATATAGCCTATCACTCAAAAATAAAACACATTGGTCGTAAATATATACCTCCCGCAACTGAAAATAATGGATTAAGAAGTGCTTTTTTCCATGAAAGTAACACCAGCGATTGTCTGACCAATGAGAATTTGGTCGAAGAAGTGCATATCGACCAACGAATTGACAGCCATACAGCCATTACCTATCTGAAGTTTCTCTTTCTTGCGCTTAATCATATTTGTTTCGACCAATGATGTTGCTGGAAGCGGGATCTATAAGAGCGTCATTGGCAGCAATTAAGAGCAAACATAAACTCGGCCAGCACCAATAGAAAACGTGTCTGTAAAGGTTTCAACTCAACACCGTTATTAAAATCCACTCCTGAAAGCTTCGTCTACTTGCAGTAATCAGTCTCTCTTCCATAAAAAATCAATGCAACGAAACAGGAAACAAGGTGTAACTCTGCCCCTTCAGTTTTTGGTTTCCGGCCCAGTTCCGTCTTCCTCAGAAGTTCTGCTATAACATAGTAGGACTTCTGGATCTGAGATTATTGCTCTGTTTAATGCCACCCCTGGATGTAAAAGAATGCTGCTTACAAAGAAATGCACCCTCTTGTTGCAAAGAATCATTTTTGTAAGTCCTTTTTCTTATTTGTCTGAACATCTGCAGGCTTGAATAAACCTTATTATTTCCAGTGGCCACCTGGCTTTCCCTCCAGTGAGGTCTACTCTCTGGTGACTCGATCTAGGCCCTTAAAGTCATTTGACGTCACAAATGGGCCCTGATCGGCATGCGTTAACAGCCTGAACCGTGGCTGACAATGGAGCCGACGTAATCGACCATGAGCTCCAATTACACAGCAGCACAATGCGTTTTTTGAAGCCATTGTTTTCTGATTCTTCCGGATAATGGCTGCCTGGTGATGCCTGAGTTGTAGAACGCATTTTTTCTTTTTTACTAGAGTACATGGGGTGGAAAGATTGTGGACCATCATTGGTCTCATTCGGAAGGCTTCAGAATGGCTTGCATTCATAATGATTTTCAGGACGGTTTGCATTCACGATTAGGTTCCATCAAGCTACCATTCAATCAGCCTCTCTTCAAGCCACCTGACTATGAGAATGCTTCTTCTTCAATGTTGGCTGCATTGCAACAGCACAACTGGGCTGGGTTTTTGGATTATGCTAAGCCCAAATGTCTCAAATTCTCAGCGTCACCTCTTGGGACTCCACCACATGGCACTGCTTTAATTAATCAAGGGGCGACAGGATGAGGACCAAATGTTAAGGACAAGCATCTCTTAAATGCTTATCCAAAACTCTAATCCACTTGTCTAATTCTTGTATGGGCAGTTGTACTGGCCCCTGTTCTTGTGAAACTAAGAAATATTGCTATTTTGTTAGAGAATATAGAGATATATTCAGTCTCCAAAAAGATTACAGTTGAAAATAAATGCAAAGCATGCACACTGGTTAATAAAATAAATAAATAAAAGGTTTTAAGAAAGGTCAGAAAAAACCTTTCACTGTCGGACACCATCTGTTTTGTTCATGTCACATGTCTGAATCCTAAATTACTTTCGCCTTAGTCCTTGGGCTCTTTTGTGAGGCTGCTTCTTCAACATTCAGAAGTCACTTTGCATTCACTGCCTGCATTTTCCCTTCTTATCTATCTGGGACATGGCCACCGTAACAAATAATTGAGAAGTGTAGTGGTTTCATATTGAGTGATGAATCAGCAAACTTGCTGAAAATGTCCCCTGAAGGAGTCATTTGATATGAGATGTAACCGTTGGAGGGTGATAAGAATGTAATTGATATAGAAAAAAAAGAAATTGAGAACAATAAAGCAGTATTACACAGTAAAACCTCTCACAATCACATGCTGGTTCTTTTGGCAGCAACAACTTCATTTAGGATTTAACATAACTTCACAAGACTTAGTGCAGGTTTTAACACAGGCCGTGCCACCACAAAGGCAAAATATACTATTTTCATTTATGACTAGGATCATTTTAATTTCAGAATTGCCATGCCAAACACCATTTTTAAATGGTTCAACTATAAACATATGTTCTGACTCGCACCAGTAACACATTATATTTGATACCGACAAGGACACCTTCCTTTTTTAGGCAAGACACCCTGTCTGTGAAATTCAAAGCTTTGCGATGTTTGTAGATGATCCAGTTTATAACTTCTCATCAGCGTTGAGGCGCTGTCCCCTGCCAAGGTCGGGCATTTTATAGGTTTTTCTGCTGCATCGGGTGATCCACCCCGCCTACCTCTCTTGCACGATTGGCACATAACAAACTTGATTAATCTAATGATATTTGTTCAGATGAATCATTTAGTCTATAAAATGTAATCGACTATAGTCTGTCGTCTATAATATGTCATAAATAATAGGAAATTACAATTTCAAGTTACGGTAGTCTAAGTGATGTTACATGTTACATTTGCTTGCTTTATCTGACAAGAAAAACGAAATACATTTTGTTAGGCTACATGAACCTACATGAAGTTTTACAATTTTTGAAGCAATAAGCAGCAAAATTTGTTTTGACTAACTTTCTGTCATTTACTTATTGATTATACTATTAATAGGAATTTAAATATATCTGCACACACAACCAATAACAATTTCAGAATCGACCCTAGTTCGCCAACGATGTAAAGTGTATTCACTGAAATTTGCTTTGGATAAAATCGACTTTCCGACTCAATTACTAAATGGTTGTAGGTATTTATTGCTGGTAGAAGGCCGATCGGCCCCACAATGACATGATTACCAATGTCCTTCCCATATGTCCGGTTCTGGCACCACCTTGCAACCTTGTCCTCTTTCTCCCATAGGAATTTATCTGGCCAGCCTTTCATAGTGGCCTATGTCATTGCACACTGTGAGTCTGGGGTCAGTGGGATGTCTCCCACAATGATGGCAGACATTTTAACATGTTTCCTGGTTGGGTTGAAGACATGTCATTGTTGGCATGTAACCTCCATGTTGATTTACTAGAGAGAATAAATATTTGTGTATTCCACAGCGCAATGCTTGCAACATGACTCAGCAAATGTGTTTATCTGTCCACGTTTTGCCCCAGCTAAACTTAACTGCTTTTTGCTGCCTGAAACCTGGTGTGTAGTGCAAAGCCAGTTAGTTTGAGAGGAATGAAATGAACATGGTGCACCCTCATACTAAATCATGTTCACTCTTGAATCTGTTTCTGGCATCCTCAAGCACTGTGTTGGCTCAGTAGAGAGCATAACTGTTGGACGAAGATTATTTATGGGAACAATTAACATTCAAATATTTCCAATGGAGATGGAGGGGAATATGACAAAAAAGAAAAGCTAAACTGTGCTTTTAAAACGATGCTTGGTCAATGGCTCTTTTGGCAAAGCCAGGCGTGAGCACTGCGCTTTGTGGTGAGATTATAGCGTCATTCTGATGGCATCATTCTGATGGCATCATTCTGATGGCATCATTCTGATGGCATCATTCTGATGGCATCATTCTGATGGCATCATTCTGATGGCATCATTCTGATAGCATCATTCTGATAGCATCATTCTGATAGCATCATTCTGATAGCATCATTCATGCACTGCCTGCCATGCATTCGTCTATGGCGAGGACGCCCGTAGTTTGTGAGCATCTTCTGGGATGTGAATCCCAGAGAGAGAGAGGGAGAGAGAGAGAGAGAGAGAGGGAGAGAGAGAGAGAGAACACAAATGGATTGTTAATCTACACCAGCTTCTCTATCTATATTCATTAAATAGTTCATCAAGCTTGAGCGCCAGAGGCAGGGCGCGCGCAGCGAGCGGTCTCCCCATGATTCAGAAGCAGCTGCTTATGCCG
>OOFG01101981.1:0-19004 GCA_900323295.1 Molva molva | reverse complement strand
TCTGCGTACGAATCAGAAGTCAACAAGTGCTACCGCTGTAGGTCAGCGCTAACCTGTTGTGTGTGTTGTGTGTCTGCATTTCTGTGTGTGTATGTGTGAGTGTGTGCGTGTGTGTGTCTGTGTGTGTCTGTGTGTTTAGGGGTCCTTATAGCTAACAACTAAAATGTTTGACAGGACATGGACGTGGCAAAATAGTACTAATTTACTCTTTGTAGTATATTCCTTCATTACAAACTCTTTTAAAGGGCTGTGTGTGGCCTGCGGTACACAGCCAAGTCAGGAAAAGTGTAAGAGGCTGTAGGTAGTAGGTAGGGAGTGCTGTTGAATTCATCTAATGTGCATATTAGCTTAGCACATAGGCAGAGAGAGCAACAATTCAAATCCTCTGTTTTGCTACACTCACCTTGGATGCTGTTCAGGATCAAAGGATGAACCGCACCTGTAGCATAACATACAGGTTATATCCATGTATCTGTATCGGGGTTCAGGTCGCCATGACCTTGTTGTATTCAAACATAGTTAAGGCTTCGTGCTGTTCCGCTTGGATGCCGTCCTCAATGAAAATTTAGCAAAGCATTTAAGCACTTTGGTCACACACTCTTTCACCTGTTGAATAACTTTCACAGTCCCTTGAACTTTCATCCTCCCTCTTCCTTCCTGTGTGTGTGTGTGTGAGTGTGCGTGGGTGTATTTGAGCGTGTGTGTGCATGTGTATACGCGTGAGTGTGTGTGTTTGTGCATGGGTGTTTCAGCGCGTGTGTGTGTGTGTTTGTGCATGGGTGTTTCAGCGCGTGTGTGTGTGTGTGTGTGTGTGTGTGTGTGTGTGTGTGCTTGTGTGTGCTTGTGTGTTCATGTCACTCCGACCAATCATTGTTCTGAGACAGATGTTGGTAGAATTCTTAATGTGATTCTTATTTCTCCAACCTGTCAGTTTTGAAAGGGGGAAGTGGGATAGAGAATAATCGGCATAACATCCCCATAAGTGTGAATGGGGTGCAGCAGATGTGTGCATGTGGGGGGGTGTACCCGCTGGGCCTCCCGATGGTCCATCTGACCATTGTTCTGCACGGCAGCCATTTCTTTGGTTGTCATGACAACATGGATACACTTTTTTGTATATCTACTCTTGGTGCACACAAATGATAAAGCGCAATGCTTTAAAGTAATTAATGTTGGATGAATGAAGATGCACAACAGATACATGTGTGATGTGCATGACAAGGACCTTGATAAAAGAACACTCTGAAACAATATACTATTTTACTGAACACACACACGTTCAAGTGAATGAGACAGTGTATAAAGTTCTGTACAGTAGGCTTTAGCCGCATTCAGCTGTTCTATTCACAGGCCAGAAAAAGCAATCAATACTTGAGTTTATAGGCTGTCTCTGGTTATTGAGAACTGTTCCTCCTACAATGAAAGCACACCAGGTGTCTTATAGTCTTTGGGCCAAAGTATTATGACCAGAGTCATTGTTAAGCGCCTTTCACATGCAAAGGAAACGCTCAAATGTGACAATAATAATTGCCACATTTAGGAACCTATAAAATAAAATGAAATGAAAGAAATAATGTTTCAATTATTTACTGACTATTAAAAAATACATTGGGATTGATAACAAAACAAAAAGCTTTATGAATATAAAGAAATACAAACTTATTTATTTATTAAGAAATGTGACTTTAGCATGTGTATTAAATGCATTTTATAAATAAGTGCGAGTATGATTGCCTGCATGTGTAAAATGTTAGCATCTTTACTTTGTGCTTCAGACATCACTGGGACCATAATTTACTAGAACTTGGTTACTTTACTATCTGCCTGACGCTTCCTCAACAAAACAACATAATGTATCAATGTAGATACGGGAAGACCAGCAAATATAAGTATAAGGTAATTCAAATTAAAATGAGAGAGTTGTGATGATTTCATTTATTTCATTAACATGTTGTTAATATTAGGGATAATTGTTTTATATATTTAATATTATTCCTTCAAGGACTGTTTTATGTACTTTGTTAAAAAGGTCCCCATATGTTCACATACACACACATAAATAAATATAGAAATAGAAATATATAATTGCATATATATTTATATATATATATAATAAATAAATAAATAAATATATATATATATATATATACAACTGTTTTATGACAAACCTTGTAATTACTGCTTAATCCTTAAATGTAAGCATAAATCCTTAATTCCACAAATATTCTACAGACATTTTCTACAGTCATATATGAAATCAGTGAAACATTTTAATCTTACAATTCCTCTTTACAAACACTTCCTTTGACCAACTTGCTTTCGTGTCCTTTCTGAGAAGCATATAGAGTGCTCTGTTTTAATCCTCACATTGTATGAATATGGACATCACTTGTCATTCAGAGACCTCTATAATGTAAATGTGGGTTAACGCCTACTGAGTTTGTACACAGCCTCTCACAGAGGCGTTTTTCTGCCATTCCAAAATACTTGTGTATGCTATTGTGTATCTAGCGCATTCCCATAAGCTAATTAGAGGTGGGACTGGGCTGATATCCTGCATCCCTGTCCCACCACCACTTCCCACCCTGTAAACGTTTATGACCCCCTGGCGCAGATTGCCTCTGAGATTTGAAGGATTGGCCCCCTGTTGACTCACAGCTTGATGGTGACTGGCCAACTGCTTCTCTATCTCTCTCTACCCTCTATGTCCTTGTCTCTTGCTCTCTCTACCCTCTCTATATCTCTCTACCCTCTCTCTCCTTCTCTCTCTCTGTCTCACTGCATGTTTGTTTTTTTATTAGCCCTGATTTCCCCTTTCCTGCTGACAACTGCAATCATCATCTAAACTTACAAATGTAGACATTGAAATTAAATGTGCATGAGGGGGGAGGGGGGGGGTGGATTTAAGCACTCCCCAAAATCACCGTGGTGGCAGCAGTGGTTCGTTACACAAACTCATAATAAGCAGTGAGCCGTAGGGGATTGACCAGACAATCTCTAGTCAATCAGTGGCTGACTGGGACTGAGAAGTGGACACAGTGGGTGTCTCTCCATGCATACAGTATGTCCTTGTTTAACCCCCACATGCTCTATTGTTGTGATTGGAAGCACTTGTCATATTCAGGTATTAACAAAAGCTGGCCTGTTGGTATGTTTACCTCTGCACAGGAACCACTGGGCAATTCTCCATTAAATTACAGCCATGTGTGGGCCAACTGATCTCTCCCCCTCACCCGCCAGCCTCCCATTAATAGAACCTCACACCCTTTCACACTCTTTCACACTTGTATGGGGCTGGGCCAGTTCCTTGTTGACCGTTGTGATTGCTATGAAGTGTTAGGGAAAGAAAACCACAAAGACTTTCCTTTGTCACCATTAGATGAAAAATACATATATACTTTTTTTTACGTTTTACATTTCACATTTTACTGCAAAATCTGAAACCTAAATTGCTAGAAAGGCAAGATGCACAAAGACTTGTTTCTCATAACAAAGTTTAACATAACAAAGAACCTATGCCCAGAGATGGAGAAAAATGCTAAATTGTATAGAATGCTGGGGAATATAAATTCCCGGAGCCCAACCCCCCAACGTTCTCCACGTGTGAGACAAATAAACAGCCATCTTGTTATCACATCCCTGAGTTTAAAGTCAGATTCATTAGTAATTCCTGTGTCCTCCACTGGCTTGGTTCTCAGGGTTTAAAGACAGATTCATCAGTACTTCCTGTTCCTCAACTGGTTTGGTTCTCTGTGATTAAAGACAGAGTCATTAGTACTTCCTGTGTCCCCAAGTGGATGGTTCTCTGTGTTTAAAGACGGATTCATTAGTACTTCCTGTGTCCCCAAGTGGATGGTTCTCTGTGTTTAAAGACAAAGTCATTATTACTTCCTGTTCCTCAACTAGGTGTGTCTCACCTGGTGTCAAAATCCATGGCCAATGTTTTTTATTTATTTAATATATATAAACTTGTGTTTATGTTTTATAATCAAGTGTTTGCTCAATTATATAAGCGCTTGACCTCTAAACCATCAAACTGCAAGCCATACATACTGCTTTTCAAAGCTGCAGAGTTAGAAGTACATAACATGACCTTGGATCGACATAAGTGAAATGTTTCCACCTCAGTGCACACTGCCTTTATTGTACACTGACCTTCAAAATAATATAACAAAATACATGTGCTTCTGAAAGGGATTACCATTCAAAGGAGGTGCTTGTTGATCAATAATAAAAGCCACACTATAGCAATGACTGCCATGCGCCTCTGTGTGCTGGATAATGCTGTGTTTAACTGACAATCATAGAAGACAAAAGAATGCAGTCAGATGGATTCGGAAAATGCCGAATGGGCCCTTTAGCAGTGATTGTATTGTACAACAGCGACCTATGTCACTGTTGCACTGCTGCCACAAAGCTCCAATGTTTACAAAAATAATACATTGATTTAACTTAATACTTGAAAGCTATGTTGGAAATCCATAAAAGAAGAAAAAGTCAGTGCCTTTCTTTGCACATATTAGATACATTATTAGATACATTATTGGGTTCCTTTTGCGATGCATTTTGGTTTTATGTGACAAAATGTTATGCAAATTTGAGACGGCAACATTTTACATTGATTAACCAATTACCTAAGTAACAACTAAAAAGCCCACTGAGCCTGTTAATGGGACCAGAAATAGTCTTGTTCTATTGTCACAGTCCCAGTTCCTGCTTCAGGAAATGTGTTCCTTTCTTAATGTTTCTCTGCTACAAAAACACCGGTTAAGCATGTTCACTTGGCAGACTGTTCTCTGCAGTCGGTCAGTTGTGGAAAGGTACGTGGTTGAATACAGCACTAAGGAGTCTCAATAAGCCTCTAGAAGCTTCCATGAATCTCCAGATAACGAGAAGTCTCTGAAATGCAAGAAGTATGGATCTCAATGTTCCTAAAAAGGAGGTGGAACTTCGAACAGTTCCATACATTTTAGTTTTATGTACCTCAGTAATGGTAGAGGATCATAACAAAAAAAGTATATTTATTCATTATACGTATAGCAAAGCTAAAGACAGAAATATTATTCAATGGCTTCCATGAAAGCATGCCACCACTAGCCACCATAGATTCCCCTATAGGGTCACAGTTCTCGACCCCCCTACAATGTAAACTAAAGTTACTCCCTTGAGCCAAAGAATGATAACATTGTTTGAGGACTTTACCTCATTAAAAGCTGATATTCAATCAATAGTTTGTCTCCTTTATGCTTTGTCTCAATGAGTCCTCATTTTAGAGTGAACCAGTAGTACCTTAATTGGACAGAAACCAAAAGGACCGAAACCAAAGGAACTGGTTTTTATGGCCCAACGCTGAAACACATTGGAAGGTATGGCTGTGGGAATACTGAAACAACTGGAGACAAGTGCAGCAACCCGTTAGGCAAGATTATTTCATAGCTTATTTGATGCATTTGTTGAGACCACTATTTACGGAGTCCATCTGACTTAAAGGATTATCACACCGACGTGAAATATCTCATCCTTCTTAAACTCCTTCTTTGGTCCTTTCATCTTTTACTGAGTCGTAATAAACGACACATGTTCAATTCACAATTCTCTACCAAGTGTTCAGTTGTCTTTGTTTGTCCACCTCAAGGCCACCATTCTTACTGTTGGAGGAAGACTCATCTGGCCATGCTTTGTTTCTTTAGGAAAAAAGGGTTAGGATATAGAAAATGTCAATTGAATGGCAACTTTCCAAAGGTTGTTTTCTTGCTGCATTGTTGACCACTGATGAGGCTTTTATTTATTGGGGAACGATGCACAATCACTCTTGTCAAAAACAGGACCAGGTCAAGGTTTTTAGAAGTCATTTGTACTATGGATATTTGCTTTTCTGTTGCCTTGGAACACCACGGCTGTTTTACACAATCCTTCCCTTTAAAAAAACAACATTGTCCAATACAAATATACACACAATCATTTCCGGCAAAAAAACTAACATAAATACTGCTTGAACATAAAAAAGGCTTTGAAAAATACTTTGTGGCAAGGGTGAAAAGGAAAGAAATGTAAATTGAGCTTTAAACCATTATCCTTTTGAAGGATGTATAAACACAATTTGCACAATTCAATTCTGTTCCAAATCTCCATTTGAGTGTTAGGCCTACTCTTCATTCCATATACTACCCCCTAGGGGTCCGTGGCCCCTAGGGGGTCCGCAGAGTTACTGCAGGGAGTCCCCGAACTTATTTGATCCCAAACTTTTATTTCTTCCAAAAATGAAAAGATGTTCTTGTAATGATGTATGTATACAAAGCCATTGTGGCACTTTTATACATGGCACTATAGGTCGCACTACACGTTATTATTGGCCCGGTTTAATAAGTAACACAATTTTATACGATATGTAATAGGGGGTCCCTCCACCGTGTCACTATAAGCCAAGAGGTCCTTGGCCAAAAAAACTTTGAAGACCTCTGTACTACAACATTCTGTTCTGAAGGAAGGCAATATAGAGGATATTGGTCATGATTTGGTCAACATAAGTGTGGATTTATGGCACAACTGCACACAGCTTACATTGTTTGGATTGATTGTAGCAGAAGCAGTGTATTCAAGCATAGTTTCTTATTGGGGCCATAAACTGTCTAGACAACTATCCCCTCTTTTTCACCTTCAACCAGGGCCCATAAGAGCAATTGCTTTGCCCAATATATTGGGTTGTATTTGTCTTACAATTATCAGCTATGGGGTCATAAAAATCCCCTTTCACGTAGAATGAGAGAATTTCCAATTCCATGAATGCTTAGTCATGTATATCAGTGTTCCTGTATGCTCCATAGTATTCATTTGCATTCACATTTAGTCATTTAACAGACCCTTCATCAAAAAACTTCCAAGTGATGCTTGGACAGCATATAATCAATATTGAAGCAACTCTATGCCCTGCATGACTTCTACAAACAACCAGATAAAAGTATAGCTGCTCATAAGTTTTTGAACATTGCAATAGTATGATATATTATAAACACATTCTGTGCTAAATGTTAATCTTGACTAACCAAAAGGGATGTCATCCTCCCACCTATTGAGATACAATTAGCTTGATTGAAATTTTGTTTGATTGCTTGTACATTTGATATCCTAATATAGGCCTACTGCTCCCTTGCCAGATCTCTTTTGCAAATGAGAAATTACTAATCTATCATGTCATTATTTATGTTAAAATAAATACACTTGATAAAACATCCTCTCTGAATATAGAAGAATATAGCGCTGGTTATATTCATACATTTCATAAGCAGGTATTAGGCATATATTTTGGTTAATATTATGTTCAGTGGATCATGGATCCATGGGTTTGAGGAGTACTCGTCTTCAACTTTAATGAAATGAGTAAAGATGAGCTGCAACAGGACAAAATGGGTTGGACCGGTCTCTCTCTTAATGAGGGCAATAAATTCTTTTCCACCCTTAACATTCACCACAACCCCATGGACAAACAGAAAAGACAGTCCCAACCGTTAACATTAAGTTCAAAGCTAATGCTAAAGACAAATGGTGCTTGTCATAAACTTACTTACCTAGTTTTCCCTGAAGTGTACAGACATTATCTGAAAGGAAATAAGGCGCTGTTTATTATATTCCCCCAGGACAAACATGGTAAACAAACACCTATCAAGGGTCCAACATGCATTAGTTGGCATAGCCAAATAAGCAGTGGCTTAGCCTACAGATTCTGCTTTGTGAAAACACAGGTCATATTGTTAAGCCTCAGCTCAGTTGAATATGTTTCCATTGCGTTAATTGAATCTATAGACCTGCAATACTCTAGCATGTGTGGAACTTTGTCCGCAACATTCAGGATCACTTCTTACACCAATTACAATGTAACACAAGTGATCTATTCAAACAAATAACACCTTGAATGAAAATATGAATTAAATACCACATAGGCCTAAATGAATATATATATATATATAATAGTATTGCTATGATCAATGTTGTAAAAATGGTTATGAGCTTCAACAACGTTTTGAAAAAAACACAATTATCAGTTTTAATTGGTAACTATTAGTAACAAATAAATATAGTATAAGACGCCATTTGTAGGCCTATTTGTATTTGAGATAATGCATTAATAGTCCTAGAAGTAAAATATCAACGAGTAGGCCTATCTAGTTGAATAAGTAAGTAGGGAAGGATTTACTTTACTTCGAATTTCAAAAAATCATGAAGAAGGGAAGAACGATGAACTGGTGCTCCTCCCTCGTCCATCCACTAGTAGCGCTCCTCCCGCCCCCTGCGGCCACTCTGCTTTTCTCATCAATAGGACCGATTTGAATAATGTGTGAGCGCTTGGACTAGAGCCAATCAGCTGTCAGGGGGGCATGATAAATCGCAATGCATTATTGATAATAATAATTACGTTGACATGCGCATTTCTACTTGAGGGGCTAATTTCCAACCCGAAGAATTTGGAAAGAAGGGAGAAATATTGCAGGACTATTTGCTCCTGATGGTTGCACCATGTCGAGGCGCAAGCAAGCAAAGCCGCAGCACATCAATTCGGATGAACCCGGCTCGTCAGAAATAGGTAAGTGAGAGAAGATTTCGTTTGTGTCCGCAGAGTTTACGGAAAGTTTGCTTTAGTCCTCACGCTGTTCTAAAGTAGCAGTTTTAACTTGGCTACCTTGCATTGTTCTCTCGCACTTTGACCTGTAAAGTGACCCTTGGTATTGACCAAGTTTCGGTCTTTAAACTGTCTTGGGAAGTTTTATTTTCTATCGAAAGTGTTTGATCAAAGTGAAGATAATAGGCTGACTCTTTTATTCATCGTTTAAGGACATTGGTTTTCTCGTACGAGTTCCAGGGGCTGATCGATAACTTAGATTATGGAGGCTCGACATGACCACGAGTAATTTACTCGATTGAAAATGATTACGTTTCAGTGTGTTGCATTTAACCAGAAGCGGGCATTCGGTCGTGGTATTCCTGTCGATTTGTATTTTATTTAATTGACTACCTTTTGAATGTGCTAACGTTACCTGTTGGATTTCCGAACTTGATAGATTTGTTTTGTGTTGCCAGTAGCGTACTGATGGTACGAGTGGCATTATAGAGTGAATAGTAGTTATATTATGCACAGTTATATTGAGTTTCTATACAATTTTTGATCGAAAATGTAGGCCTATAGTTTGGTTATTTTGGTTTATACAATTGGAAATTGCCCTTCTGTATATTCTGAATTTTGGTGCTGGCACGACAATGTGTAACTTTCCACAAGGTTTGTTGTAGTGTATTTAACAGCACGTGTTTATGGAGTGCCAGCTTTAAAAAAAATCCAGTTTGCTATTATTATTCCTTCTTAACAAAGGTAGTCAACAACTGCGTATGAAATGTGACTCGGGAGTAAGCTGACCTGAAGGCAATAAATCCCCCAGTTTAATGCATGACTGTTTCCTTTCGTACATATGTGGAGTGGTGGGGGGATGGAGGATTCAGCTTTTTGTGGAGACGGTGGGGGTGCGTTTGGTGTTGCCCTATTGAAACCATGTCGTGGACATCACCTCCTGATAGCACAACTATGGGAACGATTACAAATGTCCACATTATTATATACTACGCCACATGCCTTACCATTTTCGATTCTCTACCTGATCTGCGAAGTCGTTTCAACTATGAACCCTACAATAGGTGATCAGAATCACTCACATCTAGGTTGTGTGCCACGAAGTGGAAGTGTTTTTGAATTGCTATGACTAGTTGGAACTATTTAGATTTAAACAACGCTAATAACCGCAGGGTTGACTGACACCCACGTCTTTGTTAAGTGTATTTAATGAATCATTGTGTATATCATTGATGAAATATCAAGGACACGTTGCGCCTACATTTTCACAAAGAATGCGGGAGTCCGTTTTTTTTTTTCCCCACTATGATGCCTGGTGAGCAATTAACAACCCGACCATTTTTGTGTAAGAATGCAAACAAGTAGGACTACTTGCCCCTCGCTGAGTGCATTAGCATTTGACAATGCCCATACATAGGCTATTTGGGGAATGCACCATGGTGAGCAGACTCGCTGAATAAAAATTTATTCAGTGTAATTTCACTAATGTAATTTATTTTACATTCAGTTGTTTCCTGTAGGCAAACTATCTCGCCACCATTTATAACAACCCTAACGAATGTTTAATGTTTAATTTCCTATTAACCACCATATTTGTTATGAGCAAGCTTTTGTGAAATAATCCTTAATTATTGGACATTGTTTGGTATCGGTTCTTTGCTCTTCATGGACTTTTGAAGAGTAGATGGCGCCCTCTGCTGGCCATCGAGATTACAAGATTATTGTCCTAGTATAGAGCTTTATTTTCCGTTGAGTATTCTAGCCATCTTTTATCGACATTTCAGGCGAAACCCACCACTATCAATGTTTTTTTGCACCACAAACCTGCTTTTGTTTTTAAACATTTAAAATGTATTTTCTTTGTAATGTATTTTAGTAATGTATTTTTTTGTTCTTTAATGTATTTTAGGAATCACTCCACATGGACAAGCTGAAGGAACAGGACGGGAGATGAAGAGATTCAGAATGGACGATACCAAGGTCTGCAACAAGTGTTGTGCTGAATTCTTTGATGAGACTGAATTCCAAGAACATGAGAAAAACTGCACTAAAAGTCAACAGGTGGTCATCATGAGGGATGGGAATGGGGTTCCGGAGGACTATTCACAAGGTTCTTCTGATGGTGCAAATAGTGACCCTGATGATGGCCAGTCAAGCAGTCACTCCCTATCCAACAACCACACAGAGTTGGCAGAAGTAGCAGACGAGATCAAATCGAATGCAGAGGAGTCGGGTCAAAAAGACCAAACAGAAATGTTGCCCAGCTCTGAGATGACTTTCAGATCCCCCAAGATGCAAGATTCAAACGTAACCCTAGAGTCAATGAGTGCGACTAAGGTGGCTGTGACTCAGCATTCTTCAAAACACACGCCTCTGTCGTCATCCAAAGAGGCGCTGCAAACCATACCAATGATCTTGGAACAGTTGGTGTGTCTCCAGCAACAGCAGCTCCATCAGATCCAGCTGACGGAACAGATTAGAATTCAGGTGGCCATGATGGCCCCTCAAGGTCTCCACTCGGCTCTCGGGGCAGTGGTGGACCCGCTCAAAGCTCTCGGTGCCCATCTCTCTCAACAGCTCTCTGCTGCAGCAGCTCTCATAGGTAAAAGAACAGGCAGTCAAAGCCTCTCCATGGAGACCATGAAGCAGGGTAAACTACCTCAAATCACTGGCATCCCTACCTCTTTGACTGAAGGACTGGGCACCTTCACCTCTAAAGCTGACATTTCAAAGGGCGTTCCAGACCTGGCCCATCACCTACCAGCAATGTTGCCACAGACTCCAGGGGTCACTGGTTTCCCCAGCCCCTTTGCTGGCCTTCAGGCTGGTATTGAGGCCTCTAAAAAAGCAAAGGCCAAGATGCTGAATCTTCCTTCTGAATCAAAGAATAGCGAGTCACTCTACAGGCACAAGTGCAAGTACTGTGGCAAATCATTTGGGAATGATAGCGCTCTGCAGATTCACCTGCGTTCTCACACTGGAGAACGGCCTTTCAAATGCAACATCTGTGGAAACCGCTTCACTACCAAAGGAAACCTCAAAGTGCATTTCCAAAGGCACAAGGAGAAATACCCCAACATCAAGATGAACCCCCATCCTGTTCCAGAGCACCTCGATAACATTCCCACCAGCAGTGGAATTCCCTATGGCATGTCCATGCCCTATGACGAGGCCAACCTCACCGACGTAAAGCCAGTGATCGGCAGTCCAATGGCTGGGATTCACCAATCATCTGTACCAGGGTTGAAAAATACACTTGAAGGCATTAGGGGGGATCAGTTTTCCCTGAGACCCTCCCCAACACCAAGTGAGTCCGCATCGGTTTCCTCAAACATGTTTGGCCACGACATGGGCTTCGAACAAAACCAAGATTCTAAGGAACTGATTGGAGCCCTGCACCTTGTCAATGGAAATGGCCAGTTGGGAGATCAAAGCTCTGGAACGGCAAAACTTCAGCAGATGGTTGACGGCCTGGAGAAGAGGACAAAGGATCCCAACGAATGTATAATTTGCCACAGGGTGCTCAGCTGCCAGAGCTCCCTCAAAATGCATTACCGCACGCACACAGGCGAGAGGCCATACAAATGCAAGATCTGCGGCCGTGCGTTCTCTACCAAGGGCAACCTCAAGGCCCATTATGGGGTGCACAGGGCAAACACGCCCCTCAGAATGCAGCACTCTTGTCCCATCTGCCAGAAGAAGTTTACCAACGCTGTGGTCTTGCAGCAGCACATTCGCATGCACATGGGCGGGCAGATCCCCAACACTCCCATGCCAGACAACCAAATCGAGGCTGCTGAAGCAATGGATTCCTTAATGGACGACGAGAGGTCCATGGATAACGGCTTTGACGACAGTATGGAAGAGCCAGAGATGGAGCTGCATTCCCAAGAGAAGCTGACCGACGCGTCTCTACCACCCTCTACCACTGAAGAACCAGCACACCAAGAGCCCACCCCTCTAACCTCTCCATTTTCCAGCCTGGCTGTTTTAAAGAAGCTCACCTCTGCTCTTTCACTGAAACGCCAGAGCAGCACTGCCTCAGAGAGTGAGGGGACGTCAAAGGAGTCTCCCGCAGCGTCACAGGAGCACGACTTTCAGATCGACCGTAGTCCTGCCATCTCGGATGCCTCCATGTCCTACCGTTCCTCCTCCCCCTTAACCAGCATGGCCAACGGCCAGACAAAGTCTCCAGAATCTGAGGAAGATTCTCCACACCACGCTTCGAGACCAGACTCTGATGGTGGCGCTCAAGAGGGCAACGAGTCCAGTGGAGCCCTTGACCTAACAGCCCCCAGCAGCTTCACCCCTAAAGTTATTAAAGACGAACCTGGCCTGCCCTACACAAATGGAGATTATGGTAAAAATATGTTTTTGTTGTTTTATTGAACTTAATCGACAGCTATTTTTATGAAAATAATGCATTGTTGTTCCTGTCCATAATATTCTTTCTTTCTGCAGCTCACCTGCCTTTCACCAGAATGCCCCTAAGTCTGGCCAGTCTGGAGATGAAGATTCCTCCAGAGAATCCCTTGGGTGCCCATGGCTTGTTTAGCTCCCAGCTGCCACAGGGAACTGGCATGACGTCATCTAACTCCAGTGTGCCGCGAAGGTCTACCAAACAGCATCTCTGCAATGCCTGTGGCAAGAACTTCTCCTCTGCCAGTGCCCTGCAGATCCATGAACGCACTCATACTGGGGAGAAGCCCTTTGCCTGCACAATCTGTGGGAGAGCTTTCACCACCAAGGGAAATCTGAAGGTATACATCCCCTCACAAAAAAAAAAACTAGCTCTCACTCATTTTTTGAACACGTCTTTTGAACAGAAAATTAATAGCATTACATTTTTAACTGTTTGTTCTTAGGTACATGTTGGAACCCACATGTGGAACAACACTTCGAGGCGTGGCCAGCGTATGTCCTTGGATAATCCAATGGCTCTGATGGCAATGGGCTCTGAAGCGAAGATGCAAGAGATGATGCAAGCGCCCAAAGAGTTGGGTTCTCCGGCCATGAACTTTGACCCATCACTATGGAACCAGTATGCGGCTGTCTTCAGTAGCGGCCTGGCCATGAAGACCAACGAAATCTCGGTCATCCAGGGGGGTGGGATCCCATTTCCTGGTAGCCTCGCTGGTGGGCCTTTGGTCGGCTCTACCGGCGGCCTAATGAAGATGGACGGGTCCCACTCTGGCTTGCCTGCTTCCATGGCTGAAATGGAAAAGAACGGCTCTGACGGTGTGTCAAAATCACAATTTCCACATTTTATGGAAGAGGGTAAAATCGCAGTCAATTAGTCATGAAGGTTTCAACCAGTAACATCTTGAAACGACAGGTACAATCAATATCCAGAGTAAATCTTGCAAGGTGGAGAGTCTGTACTGTCATGCAGTTTTCTTCGATTTGAACAAATCCCAAGTGTTATTCGTAGTTGACCTTGATATAACTACTGTAGCTGTATTTACTTTTTTAACATGCGGGTATTTTTTGTGTGACTTGTGTATCCAGATGTTGAATGTATAACTACTTGAAACTGCTTCACAATGTCTTTCTGACATGCTTTTGAAGGATTTTCTCTAGAATTGGGGAAACGTTTCAGGGTGTGACTGAATATGGATACTGTGTTGTAGTGTTTACGGGAATAATAGTGTGCTTAACCATATTTCTTTGTACATGACTACTCACTTTCCCCTTGTGTGCTATAGATTTTATCAAATTGTACAGTTTTGTAGTGGTATGTATGTTACTTTTTGAAAAGAGGCTTTTGATCAGAAGTCAGAATTAAATGTCTGAATGATTCCAGCATTTTTTATTTTAACCAGATGCCCTTTGTCATTCAATTGACACTGTAGATTACAAAACTGGTTTTCCCATGGTTACTGATGCTGAAATGTTGGTTGAAATGTATAATCTTTTGGTAAGTGCCTAATATGAATTTCTTTTTAATGCATTTCAATTACAATAAAGGCCCGTTAGACTCGTACTTAAGCATGTCTAACAGTATAACATTGCATTTTTGCTTATTTTTTTTACCTTACCTTTATCACACCAGTTTACAAACTCTGATTAAAATGTTTTTGCTACTCCATTCTAGTCCGCTTGTAGAACTGCTGTCTGTTTTAGTTGGCTGAGCTCTGAAGGCTACAGAATGTTCAATGCTGTCGTGCCTGCACTTTATTTATATTTTCAAATGTTGGATTTACATTCTATCATTGCATTTCAAGTCCATGTTTTTGTTATTTTTTTCATGTTCTACTCGGGGATAGCAACTCACTTTGTTTAACTTTTACTTCTGAATTTCTGTTTTTTTTCAGACTAACTTGTTGAACTGGTTTTGTTTAATAACCTGCAATATTTCCTCATGTTGTCAACTCATTATTTATATTACATACAAATGTGTTAGGGGGTCTATTCTACCTCATTTAGCTTATGATAATAGGTTTTCATTCTTGCCCCCCTAATATCAATGCCGAGCTCTCATTAGCTGATACATTCGTGAGTACGCAAAATCTATTTCATTCTCAAACTGCTGAGTTCAACAGTAATGAATGTATCACTGGACACTTTACACAAATCAGAATGGTCAGAAAAGCTTACGGCTCCTGCTGTACATTCCCCATTAATATGCATTTGCCACGGTGTGCCTTTCGTAAAAAGAAATATAAAAAAAAGCTTCTGAAACAGTTAAGTAATGTCTAGCAGTTTTGCCTGTTTACAATGTATTGTTTATCTCACTAAGTGTTACTTTCAGGTCTTTTTTGAAAAATAAAATCAATGTGACTCTTACCGATGGCTTTCCTTTCACATTTATGGCTGGCAGAAGATGAAATGCAATGCATTTGGCTACACTACATAGGTTGGCTAACATGCTGGAAATATATTGCTTTGTACACTACAAATGTAACGTATATTGTACATTTGAAAAGCTAGAATGTAGCCTACAATGAAGGGTAATATAATTCCTTCTACAAAATGTAAACTCTATAATGGGATTAATTAAACGTGGGGATGGATTCAGTACGGTGTTAGACTTGTGCGCCCATTACAACCCATTGAAAGATAATTCGTGAGCCTCCGCCCAGAGCGTAGACAGCGGAGAGATTGTGCTGGAGCTCAGCTGAGGCTGCAGGAATGACGGACAATATTCCTTTACAACCCGTGAGACGCCAGAAAAGACATGACAGTAAACACAGGAATGGGTAAGGGTGTTATACCGAATAAAACGCTGAAAACGTTTCAATATTTTAAACGAAAAGACCAAGTATTCGCTCGTCTCTTGCTGTCGATGCTGATGTCATTGTTTACATGCCGTTTTTCGACATTGTCGAAACAGCGAACCAAGCATTTATATTCAACATGGCAATTGAACAAATTAGACTGTAATATATAAAATGTCGTATAGTTATATTTTAATTTTATGGTCTGACGGATCTCTGGGCGCTGGGACATCCGTGTTCCGCTGGATCAAGTGCAGCGCGACGCCCATGTCAATATTTGCTCTGTTGTTGACTATGGGATTGTCTCAAACCAAGACAGCTTGCCAACATGTAGGCCATGGCGGGTTTAAAATTAACATACGTGCTTCGTCTCTTGCTATTATTCTAACCCACACGGGGTTAGGTTATCTCGGTGATAACCTTGTATCTGGTGGAAAAGGAACAAGAATAGATGCTGTGTTGGCTGCACAGACTCGAGGCTGGCTTCCATGCATAGCATCGATGATGTCACCTAAACACATGTTTAAGTACAGTCTTAATGACAGATTTGGTCTACTTTATCGTAATATAATCAATATATGTGCTATAAAGCCGATGTATCAATATCTATCAAGAGAACGGCTATACGCGTTTGAAAAATATCAGTTATTGTCAGTTCTCAGCTCTGGTTGGCATCTTAGGCCTTCATTGACCAGATAAAGAATAATTACCGTTTTCTTAGTTGTTTGAAATTTCACATGCAGTCTCGAAGTCTCTGCTACAAATTAATTAATGTAGTAAACATTACATGTGTTTCCTTTTTCATCTGGATTAAAAACTAAATAAATGTATGTATGTGTATATATATATATATGCAAAAGTAGCACAACATGTAATGTATTGCTTTTAATATGTTCTAATCTAATGCTACAACTCAATCAATCAATGAAGCTGGTCTCAATCAATGTATATCAATACAATTGACGTAATGATAATTATATAAATAAGATGAAATTATGCATGGCATTCAACATAAGGGTGAGCAGGCTATAGGCTAGAATAACAAAAATAAAATCATTTGTTAGAATAGATCAGAGAAGGCTGATGAAGTTATAATTCTTCTCTAAGGATCACGTTTCTCTCCTCTCACATGCTTAAATAAACAAAGCAATCATACATGGGTCAATCATAAAAAATGCAGTATCATCCATAAGGAGTAAAAATGTACATTCATGGTAAATCATAACCTTAAACTTTAACATAATATCATCTTAATATCCTCCTGTTCATTTCAAGTAGCCAAAACTACAAAATAAATGACATCCTACATATTTGGACTATTTGGTATTGTTCCGCGTCTCTACAAAGGCTTTCTAATGTATGAATGTATTTGTGAACCAGGTGCTGCCCGTGGTCTGGGTGCTGTGGCATGGGGGACCTTCGCCCGCGCACCGTGTGGCTCGGCCACCCAGAGAAACGGGACCAGCGATACCCCAGGAACGTAATTAACAACCAGAAGTACAACTTTTTCACCTTCCTACCCGGGGTGAGTGTCAGCCACGGGTCACTCCCCAACACGCTCCTCTCAGCTCCCCAGACCTCAACGTCCTGTAGGGACTAGTGTCTAGTTCTCAGACCTCAACGTCCTGTAGGGACTAGTGTCTAGTCCCCAGACCTCAACGTCCTGTAGGGACTAGTGTCTAGTCCTCAGCCCTCAATGTCCTGTAGGGACTAGTGTCTAGTCCCCAGACCTCAACGTCCTGTAGGGACTAGTGTCTAGTCCCCAGACCTCAACGTCCTGTAGGGACTAGTGTCTAGTCCTCAGCCCTCAATGTCCTGTAGGGACTAGTGTCTAGTCCCCAGACCTCAACGTCCTGTAGGGACTAGTGTCTAGTCCCCAGACCTCAACGTCCTGTAGGGACTAGTGTCTAGTCCTCAGCCCTCAATATTTGGTTAACTAGACCAATCTCAAGTACTCATTTATAAATAGTTTTTAGGTGTGAACTTTCAGCCATGTATATGGCATATCCAATGACCATCTTATGTTAACATAAAAAAAGGTTTAGTTGTAGGAGTGTAACATTTAACCGATGATAACTAAACTGATCACATGACTGAAGTCATGTGATCTTATGTGACTGTCATCCAATCAGAAATGGACACTAGCACATTCAAGTCCCATTCAATTGTTGTACATATTTAAAGTGTAAAATATCCCTTGTTGCCTACATACCAAGCATTGGCAGTATCAGGAAGTGTTGATCAACACATCCAGACATTTTAAAACATCTTACAAACTTCCAACATATTTAAGTTGTGACAAAGTGTGCAGATTGATATTTGCAATAAGCCTGGTTAAAAGGTGCAGGTCACATCCTGTATACGCATGTTTTGAATATTTGCTAGTGTTTTGCAATATGCTCATCAAGCCTCAGGGAACACATTCATATGGGCCCATATTCAATCTATATGGTATTATACTAGATGCCAATATTAGGTCACATTTCCAGAATCAATAGAGGCGAGTGGTTGTGGTATTCACCCGACAATACAGTCTGTAGTCTAAGTGCTGCTTATGACAGCCACATATTCTCCACCTGTTTTACATATGAATTTGTTTTCCAGACATTCAGTGGTCTTATAGTCTTATAGGTTTTTGTGTATGGACTAAGCCATTAAAAGTAGCCCAGATTTGTTTGAAAGGGATAAGACAAGGCCAGCACATTTTTGCATTGCAAAGCGTGGTGAGTTTTTATTGAGTGCAATATCATAAACATATTGTGAACATATGTGTACTCAGTATTATTTAGCTTGCCTATTCTATTTAGATTACATTTTCCATTTGCACGTACCAGTAATAACTTGCTGTTGCACCAAAATGGAATTTCCCTTGTTGGTTATCTTGCACATTGGTGGTATGACACAAGGGGGAGTGGCGTGATATTGACATGCAATGTCACAGCTTGACATTGTAAAATAAAATTTGTTTATCCTCTCCTCTGTCTGTTCTTTGGGTTTGAGCTACTTTTCAATTCTGCTAGTCTGAAATATGGTGTTTGCAGTAGGGAATATTTATTTCATAGAAATTACAATTTTATATATATATATATATATATATATATATTTTTTTTTTTTTTTTTATATATATATAATATATATATATATATATATATATATATATATATATATATATA
>OOFG01101973.1:0-14607 GCA_900323295.1 Molva molva | reverse complement strand
ACATTTGAAAAGGGCTTGTTACAGGCCTGTGACTGCTACATGCTTTTTTTGTCAGCGCATTTGATTTATTGATAGCTGTCATGATGTGAAGATATTTTCAACAAGCATGACAAAAAAATGCTTCTAAAATAAATGTCCTACCCTTGCTTTAATATTTCTGTGCTTAAGATGTTTTTCAAATATGTGAGTAACAGTACCTTGTGAAGGTGGTCTCACATGTTCACATGACATCACCTGCCGGTAAAAGAAAAGAGACCTGATATATAGGAAGACTTAGCAGGCAAATTATCGGACCATCCCTGGGCTTCCGAGAATATTCACCACTATACTGTCCACTCTGTACTCAGAACCATTGTATTGTATGTATGTGGAAGGGAATTTTATATGTGTAGTATTGAACCATGTCTTTTACATAATTAATATAGGGTGGTTATTGGATTGTCTGGGGACCATATGGTTGTCGTTTTATTAGTCCTTTGTAACATTGTCCTTAATGACCTTACTGTTTTTAGCTGCGATGCAGAGGGCAGGACATTTGAGGGTTAATGTTAGTGGTAGCGTGGAGTATCAAGCTTCACATGAAATGATTGTGTTCTGCACTTTATCTGTGGGGCTATGCTGTTCTTTTATCTATGTGAATTGTGTTCTGTTGTACATGTTGAGGAGCAAGCCAGTTTTTTGTGAGACGTCCCGTTACATTCTGTTGTTTAACCTTCTCTTCGCAGATACTGCCTATCTTGTGACAAGTTTGTTACTCTACTTACTGGCTGCTTGCAGGTTGAGGCTGAAAGTGTATGTTTGTGGTTTGCTTACAAGCATCAGTGTTTTAGAAGACATCATCTCTCCTCTTACTCTGATAGTGATGTCCATGGAGAGATATGTGGCTGTGTGCTTTCCTATGAGACATGCAGACCTTGCCACCGTCAGAAACACAGGAGCAGCCATCGCTGTTGTGTGGACCATCTCTGGTGGCAATGTTCTAATGCGGGGGTTAATACTTGTTGGTTGGAAAAATAATTTAGATCCAAAAGTTGAAATGAAAGACTTCTGCTCGAAAGAGGCATTGTTCCTGGCACCGATGTCCAGTCAAGTTGATAAAGCATTTTCCGGTTTTGTGTTTGCATTAGGGGGACTTGTAACTATTCTTTCCTATGTTGGTGTCACGTTGGTAGCCAGGTCAGCCTCAACAGACAAAGCATCTGCCAGCAAGGCTGGAAAAACTGTTTTACTTCATATGATTCAGTTGGTGGTGATTCTCATCGCTACTATCTACTCTAGCCTCCTCCTAAGCTTTGCAAGAACAGTGGGCAGAACAACTCTGGTTCGTCTCTACAACAGTTTTTTTTTGTGTTTGAATCTATTTCCTAGGTGTCTCAGTGCTCTTATCTATGGGCTCAGAGACAAAACCATCAGACCTGTCCTCTTGAAAAGGCTCTGTGGTAATCTTGGATCTCTTATACTATAAGTGTCCAGGAAGCATAACCCTCTCTCGGACGAGAACATAAAAATCAACCGCTGCTCAGACAGAGCTCCACGCACCTCACCACTGGTGTCTCCTGGCCGTTACGTCGATGAGGAAATTACTAAAAGGCACTTTGACGTCACCAAAAGAATGCTACCTGCATTCAGAGCGGAGTAGATTTTAGCTAGATAGAAATTTGAGTTAACTAGAAGCCTGAGTATGAAGGTTTAAACGTTTCTGGCACAATCTTCAATAATGATGGCTTAATGTTATAGAATATTGTGAACTGTTCAAGCGCCAGTACAAAGCGGTTGAACTGTACAACAGACTTTTGAATGATTTATTGTTAGGGTGAATCATTCCTTTAACTGTTCTTTTTTTTCGGTGATTGTCATTAGGAATCAGAAACAACTCCAAAGAATCTTGAATCGTCCATCTCTGGTTTTCTAGTATTGTATCTCCACACCTCGATGCAGGAATGTTACAAAATTATTATCTCCTTTCAATGTGTAAAATAATACTACATTTGCAAAAAATAATATTGTGTCATATCTGTCATGTATTTAAAAACATTAGATCAAAAACATAAGACTTAGTTTAATTATATTATGGATTAAAAAATAAATAACTGCCACTCTCCTGCCACTTTGTATAACCGGAGATCCCTTCTGTTAATACTGAGATCCCTCACATCAACACATTTGAAAAGGGCTTGTAACAGGCCTGCGACTGCCACAGGCTTTTTTTGTCAGCGCATTTGATTTATTGATTGCTGTCATGATGTAAAGATAATTTCAACAAGCATGACAAAGAATGCTTCTAAAATAAATGTCCTACCCTAGCTTTAATATTTCTGTGCTTAAGATGTTTTTCAAATATGTGAGTAACAGTAGCTCATGAAGGTGGTCCCACATCTTCACATGACATCATCACCAGTGTATACATTGTCACCATGCCTACACTGGTGATGACGTCGAATGATGACATCACCTGCCGGTAAAAGAAAAGAGACCTGATATATAGGAAGACTTAGCAGGCAAATGGTCAGACCATCCCTGGGCTTCTGAGAATATTCACCACTATACTGTCCACTCTGTACTCAGAACCATTGTATTGTATGTATGTGGAAGGGATTTTGTTTTGTATTATTGAAACAGTTCTTTTACATACTTAACATAGGGTCGCTATAGGATTGTCTGGGGACCATATGATTGTCATTTTTTTTGTCCTTTGTAACATTGTCCTTAATGACCTTACTGTTTTTAGCTGCGATGCAGAGTGCAGGACATTTGAGGGTTAATGTTAGTGGTAGCGTGGAGTATCAAGCCACACAGCAGATGATTGTGTTCTGCACTTTATCTGTGGGGCTATGCTGTTCTTTTATCTACGTGAACTGTGTTCTGTTGTACACCTTGAGGAGCAAGCCAGTTTTTTCTGAGACGTCCCGTTACATTCTGTTGTTTAACCTTCTCTTCGCAGATACTGCCTTTCTTGTGACAAGTTTGTTCCTCTACTTAATGGCTGCTTTCAGGTTGAGGCTGAAAGTGTATGCTTGTGGTTTGCTTACAAGTATCTGTGCTTTAGAAGACATCGTCTCTCCTCTTACTCTGGCAGTGATGTCCATGGAGAGATATGTGGCTGTGTGCTTTCCTATGAGACATGCAGACCTTGTCACCATCAGAAACACAGGAGCAGCCATCGCTGTTGTGTGGACCATATCTGGTGGCAATGTTCTAATTTGAGTGTTAATAATTGTGGGTTGGAACAATAACTTCGATTCAAATGTGGAAACGAAAGACTTCTGCTCGAAAGAGGTAATGTTCCTGGCCCCGATGTCGAGTGTATTTGATAAAGCATTTTGCGCTTTTGTGTTTGCATTAGGGGGATTTGTAGCTATTCTTTCCTATGTTGGTGTGATGTTGGTAGCCAGGTCAGCCTCGACAGACAAAGCCTCTGCCAGCAACGCTGGAAAAACAGTTTTACTTCATATGATTCAGTTGGTGGTGATTCTCATCGCTACTATCTACTCTAGCATCCTCCTAAACTTTGCAAGAATAGTGGACAGAACAACTCTGGTTCGTCTCTACAACATTTTTTTTGTGTTTCTGAATCTATTTTCCAGGTGTCTCAGTGCTTTTATCTATGGGCTCAGAGACAAAACCATCAGAACTGTCCTCTTGAAAAGGCTCTGTGGTAATCTTAGATGCTTGGCCCCCACATAACTGTGGATGTCCAAACAAGGATGTAGTGAATGTCTTGTCCCTTGAATTCTAGAAAAAAAACTAAAAACATTGTCTAGATATGTGAAAAGATATATCTTTTTGGAAAGTCATCATTTATTTGGAAAAGGTTTATTTTGCTCTAGAAATAACTGATTTTTAATGAGCTGCACTTGTTTTGGATTCAGGTCAGTTCACAGGGGACCGGGCCACCCCTTTGCCCTCACTGGCTAAAGTGCCCCTCTGACTCTTGGTAAACATAAATTAAAGAAATAATTAAAGACATTCGCTAAAGTGACATATGGTCAAAAGTTTGTATCATGGAAGTTATGCAAACACCTAGGGATATCCCAAAGCATTGCAGAATGTCATTGGTTTAAAACGTGAGGTAAATTGTTATTTTGTGGTAAATTGTTTTTACCACTGAATGTACTAAATGTTGTAACTGTAATATAAATGGTTTGACTGTTAAACTATAGCTACAATACAGTTGGTGGTTTAATGTTATCTGTTAGGTAATGTCAATCATTTTGTTTTTGTTTTTAATGTAAATAGAGCTATACATAATTATTGTGTGTCTCTTTTAATGTAAATATACATTTTTGTTGATGGCTTTATTTTCATGTACATTGTTTTAATTTATTTAGTTATATTGTAATGTATATTTGTAATTATCTTCAATAAATTGTGATAATACCACAGCAGTTATTTATTTAATTAATTTTAAAGCTGCACTAGGTAGTCTCTGCATTCTTAAGTGTGGATTGTCATTCCTTCATGAACTGAAACCAACGTATTTTGTATGCTAATCAGGGCTTACTTTTTTCCCAAGGAGCACATGTGCTCCTAAGTTGAAAAATGTAGGAGCGCATGAAGAACTTTAGGGGCGCAATGAAAATTTATCAAATAATGTGTTTTTCCTTAATAAAGGGATACGAGGAGACATTTACAAGCAAAATTATTTAATTTATTTGAATACAAAAAGTACACTAGGTTTTTTATTATTTAATAATTATGTAATTATTTATACTTAAACTGTATAAACGGTATGAACACATCTATAATAAAGTAGTTCTTCTTAGTTCTAAACGCCAAAAAAAAGTATTCTCAGTTTGTTTAGACACAAAGGATATCACTGGTCCAGCATCTTTTATAAGCAGGTCGTCTGGCCTGCTTTGAGCTCACTGCATGAAATCTTCAGTTGTGGACACTCCAAGGCAGCTTCTTGTTGAATTCTTGATGTGGTTTTGGGCAGAAAAGCCTCTTTCACACTGGGCAGCTGAAATGGGAGCATCAGCATAATAAAATGCACCAACTCCAGTATGTTCTAAGGGAGAAGATGACATATTTTAAATTAATTTGAACACTCACCTTTCAGTAATCACTAAATCAATATATACTGTATATATAAAGAATGAGCTTTTTTAAACTCATCTACTTAAGTGCTCTATTATGCCGAAGTGGAATAACATGTTTAGATATTTTATTTTATTAAAAAAAAACATGAATATGTCTGGACTATTTGGGACTGAAAATTAATAATGCTCAAAAATCGAATTGACACTCAATTCTTTAAATTACAAACTTTATAACTTGTTACACTTAAAAAATGTTACACTTAAATAAATTATGCTAAAAAGAGAAATAACTTTCTTACCAAGGGCATGTGAATATTCACGGGTCTGTTTTTCCAACCAGAAGGTTTATTGGCTTTCCGTTCTCCAAGACACAATTTAACATTCCGTGTTTGAGATATCACGGTCTCCGTCGATCAAAACGGCCAGATAATGTGCTGCTCTCAGCTTCGCTGCAAGACTTTCTTTTATCGTGTCTGTAATTTGTCCAATCATTTCTGCACATCTTTTGTCATTGTTGTATGTTGGATTTCTTTCCACTCCGTTTTTTTTATGTAGGGTTATAAGTGGTCCAAACTTCACAAAGGTTGCCTCTTCTTTCGCAATATAATATGCAATATTACATTTTATTTTCAGCTGTCTCTTTTCTTCTTCGGAGAGCAGCACCTGCCTTCTCACAGCCGCCTGCAAGGTTCCCGAGCCTTTGTTTTCGCCCACGATGTACGCATCTCTGCACAGCGTATGCCTCCGCGATTTACTGTGTTTCTGTACGGTATCTTGTTTAAGGTGAGGGTTGCCCGTAACAAAGGCCAAGTTGCCCGCTTACTTCTGCCCTTTGCAGTACATTAAGTTGTCCTCGAAAATTAGCCATGGGAATATTCTTTGCCACTGCGGGTTGAAATTGTATTTCCTACCGGCGATGGAGGATGAACTGGTATCGCCGCCTGGGGCTTCAGTTAACACTTCGTCGCCTTCCTCGTCCATCTCCTCCTCGGTGTCGACAGTTTCAGTCAAAACTTCAGAAACTTCAGTTTCTGACACATTGTCTTTTGAAATAGTGACTAATAGGCTTCATACCTTCTGTAAGTTGCTAGCTAACTTTAGCTATCCATCTAGCTCACTGCGTGTTCACTCTTGACTTGACTTTTATTTTTTTAGAAAAAGTGGTGTCAAGAGGGTCCTTTCCGCTGACGAGTGGATACGTGATTACAGCAGCGAACAGTGAATCTTAAACCTTGGCCCTCTGACCCCCCTTCCCCGTTGCAAAAAAAGCAAACCACCAACTTAGCTTACTGTGTCCTCTCTATAGTACTGCAAAAGTTACCTATGACAATTCCAGCTCTGAAACAAAAATGAATACGCTAGTCCAGCCTTAGCAATGCAACAAGCAAACAGCACGGAGAGAGTGAGAGTTATCACCAAAACTAAAAACAGCTATCTCTTAAGCAAAATGCAAATCCTCCTGACAAATAATCGCATCATCACACAAGCTGACAGCAGACAAATCAAACAATCCCAACAGTGAAGCTTTTGGTCCTTGGTTGATCGCGTCATCCACAGGTATCGCGTATATTTGGTGGAGTTGAAATGCCTTTCAAAAGCTTTGTTTTTCTGAACTAATTTTAGCTCTGGTGTGGGTCTTTCTGTTATTAACTCCAACTTTTTATTAAAAGTTAACCTAGAAAACGGCGTAGATAATAAATCTGAAACAATGTCCTCCTCACTAGCGGTTATGTTACTCGCGGCGGCTGCCATCATGAAGTAAACCAAATCTCGGCCATAAGCTAGCTAGCTAGTTTATTGGATTCGTGTCCCTCACAGCGGGCGGAACTTGTCATTAAGTTAGCAATAACAAAGCCCACCCATTTAGAGGGAAGATATGATTGGTCAATTTTATTTCATTTGTCATTTGAAATTAGTCTCATTGAATTACTATTACTCGAACCTCTGTGAAATTATAGTGGGACCACCAATCACAGAGCTGCATAGCATTTTCCTTCCCAACAACTGCAGAGTCAGCAAAATTCTGATAAAGGGGCTTCTTTCATTTAACCCTTCACATTCCAACACAAATTGAATAGGCAGGTTTGAAGGGTTTATTTCCTCAGAAACATTTTTGTTTAGATGTTGATTGTCAAATGATGTATTAATAAAATAAAATTAGGATATCTAGAATATGAGAGGGCCTAGAGGGCCCTGACGGTTCCCCTCTGCGTGATTACGTGATGTTTTTCAACACAAGACATTGGTTCAGCGCAGTGACCGTTGTTGTGTTATCAACCTTCTTGTTGAAAAAGAAATTAGAGGCTGCTTGGGCTGAATTTTGTAATACTTTTTATTCGCACACGTGCTCCTAAATACATTTTACAGTTCGCACACATCTATTTTTAGTCGCAAATGCGAGTGAAATGCTCGCACTGTCGAGCTCTGCTAATAGGTTATTAGTATGTATAACTGTTATTATATTTTATTGTGTGATAACAGGTTATTCGTTAGCTGCTGGTTGAATCCATGGATGTGTGGTACCAGGTACGAGTAAGTACCCTTCGTAGCCTGACAACGCCACCTCCTGTTAAAGCCCCCTTCACAAGAGGCAAAGCACAGCGCAGGTACACGTCATCAATGTACAGCAGTATATACAGAATTGATGAAGATGAATGGACGGACCAATGTGTCTTTACTCTTCCCACAGCGAGTTCCAGACCAGTCTGCCTGATATGTTCTGAGGCCATGGAATATATATACATATACTGTTGCTAAGCTAACATTTGTAGTCACCGACTGTTTATATAGCTATGCTTGTGATACGAAGCACAGCCCCTGTCACTGTCTGCCTGGCATAGCAACCCCATAGCGACGTACAGCTAAGCTAACTTTAGCATTGGATTTAGCTAAATTCGTAAACTATATGCCTATTAACAAACCTGGTAGCCACCATGCGTAACTTTTTTTTAAATAATATGATATATTTTTAGGGTCGTGTTGTACAGTTCGGGGAACTCGGAGACGCAGGGTACTAGCTTTTCTTCCATTCTTCTTCTGTGTCACTTCTGGCTCCGTCACATACAGCTGTTATCTCATTGGTTGCTCTTTGAAAAGGTCAGCACAAAAAAGGTCAAAGTTGAAATAATTTGAACTTTGAGCGCAAAAGACGCTCTGCGCTAGCGGCAATTTCTAGCAATTTTGCGTGGTGCGTGACGCCAAAGGCGTAGCGCATAGTTGGGTGCAAACACTCTCCCCATAGGAAAACAATGGAAGCGCTAGCGCAGAGCGTTTTTGCCCTGATCATGTGTAGGGAGCTTTAGGGGCGGGAGAAAGTGTTGTGTGACCAAATCGATAACCTCCCTGAACAGGAACAATTGGAAAGAGGCATGGTTTATGCAAAAATAAGACTTATTACAAAAACAGTACGTTTATGAAAATACCAGAGGCATGAGGTAAATAGCGCGATAATTAATTAATTAGACGAAACAATCAGTTAACCTTCCTCTAGGCCAGAAGGTCGGATCTGCTTGTATACACTGGCCTGCCTTGATGACTGTGGGAGGAAGAAGAGGGAGACGGCACACCTGACACCAACAAAAGCATGCACTACACGATTATCACGACAATAAACACACAAAATACCATGCGTGTCAGGGTTAAATATACACACCACGGCGCTGTTGAGCATGCATATGGAGTAGACGCGTCTGCCGCAGCTCCTGCAAAATTCTAATACATTCATATATTGTGAACCTTGGAATCACCCGAACTTCAATATAAAGCATATTAAGTGATATGTGACTACCTCTATAATGTCACATAAGCCCTAAGAGAGTAGGTCGGCGAGAAACACCACCTCGAATTCCATGGCTAACTTGGAAGCAGATGCTAATGCTAAGAACATGAAGCGCTAGCAAAGGCAATTGATACTATACAAGCTTCAATCGACTCGTTTTGTGAGGAAAACCGGGCGTCTATTGCTTCTCTACACTCGACACTGAATATATACAGTATGTGATAGAGTTTCATCACTGTTGTAAAACACTTGTTATGGTTTATAATAGCCTATCAGTTCCAGTAGGGTAAAATGACAGTAAGCGCTAATCAGAATGTATATTGTGACAGAGGTTCAGTTTGAAAAACCTCTCCCACCTACAACATCTTGGGGTAGGCATAGCATTCCTACAGGAAACATACCTTCGAAATGAAGACCATGTTAGGATTCATACAGGCTGGGTAGGGCAGGAGTTTCATTCAAAGTTAAATTCTTAAAGCAGAGGAGCGGCTATACTCATTCATAAAAATGTTCTTTTCATTGCATCAAATATAATCTCTGGTCCAAATGGTAGATTTGTAATGGCTGTGGGAAAACTGTTTCAACTCCATTTAGTATAAGTTAATATTTATGCCCCTAACTTTGATGACAAACAATTTTTTAAAAAGATCCATCCCTAATCTGGATAGTCATCACCTGATTCTATCGTGTGATTACAACCTTGTATTGGATTCGGTTCTGGATCGTTCCTCTCTTTCTATGTCAAAGTCATCTAAATCAGTACAAACAATCCAGGCATTTATGGACACGCATAAACTCATAGACCCATGGAGGTTTTTTACAAGTCAGGGACTTTGTGTGCAAAAAGTTTACAAATTTAACCCATTATCTTGCCTGGATTCTTTGTTAAGGGTCAACATGTTAAATAAGGGTAGTCTCAATGATCTATGCTCAGATCATGGATAGATATAATCCTTCTATTTCTCATATTCGAGAACAATGGGAAAATGATCTAGCGGTTCCGCTGTCAGATGAGGAATGGGACAATGCTCTTTCTAGGGTTCATTCCTCTTCTATATGTGCAAGACATGCTTTAATACAGTTTAAAGTGCTACATTGGCTACACTTCTCTAAAGCTAAACTTGTGAGAATATTCCCAAATCTAAGCCCTGTATGCGACAGGTGCAACCTGGCCCCAGCGACCATCTGCCATATGTTGTTGTCTTGCCCAAAACTTGCCCCTTTTTGGTCATCCTTTTTTGACACCATTTCCAAGACTTATGGCTGTAGTATTACGCCTTCTCCTACAATTGCTATTTTTGGTATACTCTCAAGTCTGAAGGATTCCAATCTCCCTGCTCCCTTACAGAAGGTTATTGCCTTTCCCTCTCTATTAGCTAGACGCTCAATTATATTTAAATGGAAGGATGTAACCCCTCCGTCACAAAACCAATGGATCAAAGATATTATGCAGAACATCAAGCTGTAAAAAATCAGATGCACCCTCAACGGCTCCACTAAAAGATTTTACAAAACCTGGGACCCATTAATTAACTATGTGAATAGTCTACCTGGCCTGGAAATATGAACTCATACCTCTACAAGTGGTCTGTCTTATCTATCTATGCTTAAATACACTATGATGCACGCCTTTTTCTTTTTTTTCTGTGATCTTTCTCGGATGTTGTTGTTTGTTCTCATTGTCTCTTTTCAGTATTCAATATATTTCTGTATATGTATGTACCTTGAAATGATGACTCATGTTAATGTCCTGTCTGACAAATGTAAAAAATCTCAATAAATAAAGCGTTAAAAAAGAAAAAATAGATATACACACCACTACAAAGTGTCACACAGTGCAGTCCCACCAAGAAAAAGGAGGCAGTGTGTCGGCACGGAAACAGCCTTGTACAGAGTCAGCCTGTCAATACAGAAGAGAGGAAGCAACATTCATTCAATTAAATCATCATCCAGGAAAACGCACAATGGATGTCTAGTAACTAAAGCCTAACCTACTAGAAGTGGTACCTCAAATGCCAATATAGTGAGGCATAGAACCCAGCGAGCAAAAGCTGTGGGGGGAAGGAATGGAGAATCAAATAAACAAACAAAATAAAGAAAAGTAACAGTAGAAAACAGTGGCTGGTGTGGTCCAGCTAACTCCGGGCCTAACCCAAGCAGTTTGTTGGTGGTCAAGTCAGTCGTAAACATAAGTTGTCCGTTTTATGCCGGTTCCTTCCATAATGGTCAGATCTGGCTATCACCCCGCATGAGAGGGAGAGTCCACCACAACAAGTCGTACGCAGCAAGGTAACAAGGGCTCCCTGCTGAAACCGGTAAACATTTATTGCTTCCTGCTGATTACCTGCTGGTCATGTGACTATGTCATGAGACTATGCGTGTACACAAATCACCTAGATTCCCACAGATGTATGATAAGAACGATGGGGTGTAAAAAATGGGCACCCATTAATATCTAAGAAACTTGATCACCCAGCCAGAGTTGCGCAGTAGTAAGCTGATGTGCAGCGAGCAGAGGAGCTTGTTGTGATCAGCAGTATCCAAATGCATTTTCGTGTGCAAATATGTAGTTCTCAAAAAGTTTACTTGGATAAGATAAGAGTGCATTATTGGTCGCAGACGGACATTTGGATGCCACCGCAGCAAGTACCAAGCCCAATTTCCCACTAGTCTCACATCTCTCTGGACTTCATCAGCGGTCTCCCCTTAGCCAAGAGGGGAGAGAACTGGTGAGAAATCATGTTTTTGCCAGTCTCTGCCAACCAGTTTGTGAATGTTCTACTCTGCTCCGGACTCAGGTCACAGTCTTTTCGTTAAGACGTCACGACCAAGGGACACAGACGGCGAGAGGGTACGCTAATGGATGTGTGAAGCTCCGTCTGGGCAGCAGTTGATGTCGATGGCTGCGTCCGAGAGAGGGTGAAGCTTCTCGGACACTTGTAGTTTAACACTAAGGTGTGTTGCGCATTTCATATAGAACATCAGTCTTTATAATGCTCCTACTCAACGACGTGTACTAGCTTAAAAAATTATTTTTAATGTAGCCGTGGGTCGTAACCTTTGGGATACCCCTCCTTCCTAGAACTCTAAGCCGAAAACATATTATTTAATGTTCATAGTGTTCAAATTCGAGCTGAAACAGGGGGTTCACTATCACTATCATATTCTAGTATATAAATAACCAATGCCACATATAAAGTTATATTTCCACATTTTTTAAACGCAATGAACCCCGTGTTTCAGCTCGAATTTGAACACTATGGGTTAAAAATAAATCGTTTTGGGCTGAGAGTTCTAGGAAAGATGGGGGGGTGTTATATAATGAGCGATGTTGTATTTGAAATGCGCCACACACCGTGGCGTTATACTATAAGTGTCCGAGAAGCTTAACCCCCTCTTGGACGAGAACATCAAAATCAAAAGCGGCCCAGAACGAGCTCCGCACATCCGCACCACAGTGGCTTTATACTATAAGTGTCCGGAAAGCATAACCCTCTCTCGAACGCAAACATAAAAATCAACAGCTGCTCAGACAGAGCTCCGCACACATCACCATTGGTGTCTCTTGGTCGTGACGTCGAACAGGAAACTACTAAAAGGCACTTTGACGTCACCAAAAGAATGCTACCTGCAATCGGAGCAGAGTCGATTTTAGCTAGATATAAATTTTAGCTAACTAGAAGCCAGAGTATGAAGGTTTAATTGTTTCTGACAAAAACTTCAATAATGATAGCTTAATGTTATAGAATATTGTGAACTTTTCAAGCGTAAGTACAAAACTACGGAAGCTTATTGCTGCCACCCCAGAAAAAGAAAAACGGATCAGTATCACGTAATAACGTGAAAAGTTTATTGTTATAACAAGATGTTTTTCACGTTATAACAAGATATTTTCATGTTATTACGACATACAAACTTATCACGTTATAACAATATACCATTTATCACGTTATAACATGATAACTTATATTGTAATAACGTGATTAACGTGAAGTTTCACGTTATAACATGATAAATAATACATTGTTATAACGTGATAAGTTTGTATGTCGTAATAACGTGATAACTTATAGTTATAACGAGAAACTTTTCACGTTACAACGTAATAACTTAGGCCTTTTGTTATAACATGAAACTCATGTTTGAATGCAACCCGGTATCACGCAATTTCATGCTCATAGTCACGAAAATGTATCTATTGAATCATGTCCCAGACCACGATTGTCAGACTTTTTTCGTGCTACACAGAACAAAATTGAAACCCATGCATTTTGAATGGGAACGTTTCTCAGAGTATTTTCAAGCTGGACTGAACAACACTGAACGACATTTAAACCAATGCATTTCAATTGGGAGATTTTCTTCGAATTCAGAAGGGGGGTGCGCAGATACTACAATGCACCTTAGTATATGTGTCTATTTCCTAGCCAGCGGAACCTAGTTTACGCCAAAAACAAAACCATTTACGGCAGCTCAGTTGCCACACTTAACGTTGTTATGGCAACGAGTGGTTTGGAGCAGAGCCATGTTTGGAGTAAAAGCCGGCTAAATCATTTATCTTTCAATTAGTAAATGACTGAAGTGCACTATTAAGGTGATACCTCCTCATCTAGGTTTGTTGTAAATGACACTTTACACGGAACTCATAAACTTGTTTGCAACGTGAACTGTGCTTGCATTGTGTACATTAATGTTCCCTATCACAGCGTCCCGCTCCTATCACAGGAACCTATAATCAATATGTTCAGGGGTTGTTCAGAATATTGTGTTCATATAACATGTTCATGTATTAACCTTTGTGTCGTGTTCGTTTCCCCCCCCTTACTTTGGTGCTCCCGGTCAAATTTGACCGGCCTGTTTTAACTGCCCTTACATTAACACAAAAACCATTGATCATCACCAAATTTTATTTAACTCCCTTTTAACCTGTAAACAATGTCTCAGACTACTGGTTTACATGAATAACTGCAGTGAATAGACACAGAAATTGAAAGTTGTACTCCAAAATTAACATTTATTGTAAAAAAAAAAGACAGAAAAATCAAAACAGAGACCAAATTCACAGAACATCAAAACATCAACATGAACACATCGTGTGTGTGTGTGTGTGTGTGTGTGTGTGTGTGTTCACACACAGGAGTGGCATTTTGCAATCAGGTCGCAGTGTGCCTTGCAAACGTAGGCATCACATTTGAAACATGTAAGACTTGTCTTATTGTCTCTAGGGGCACAGAGCTCGCATCTCTTCCGTTTCTGCCCCTGTTTTGGGGGGAGAGCGGCCAGGGCAGTGGCTGGGGCTTGCAGACTCCTCACCAGACTGCCAGAGGCTGGTGTGCGGGGAAGGTGCTGGCGCCGTTGAATTAGAGGAGTCACTAAAGCTTTCCCAAGCTCTGCCAGGAAGAGTCTCCTCTTGAAACATTTCCCCTGATTCCAGGCTGGGTCGATCGCTGTCCACACCACATATGCATTACATGCAGACACATCGAGGATGTTGTGGAACACCGCCACAGGCCAACGAGCTGTCATTCGCTTGCAGGTGTATGTACCAGTAAGCTGCAATGAAAGAAACAATAATGAATAGATTGGAAACAATATTGAACCTGTCTTACACAAAATGCAATGTTTTACATGAATACAAGTAAATCAAATGCATGACAGATGAAAATATACATTACCTTATCAAGGCAGTCAACGCCTCCTTTGTTTCTGTTGTAGTCCAGGATGATCTGGGGCTTCCTGTGCTCTGCTTCGCTGACAGCGGCGTCTTTGTGTAGAGTGCTCATCAGGATG
>OOFG01101960.1:0-14297 GCA_900323295.1 Molva molva | reverse complement strand
GGGCTGTTACGGCTGCGGACCGACGCCCCGCCCTCATGGGTAAAACCCTCCTTGTGTCAATGGCCACGCAAATCACCATGTGTTTTGCCCCGCATGTGATTGGTTTGACATTATGCTAATTTTGATGTGCCTTTCCCCGGACGTGACTGGTTGCTGCATCAGATCCGAAGAGAACAAAAGACGATCGAGCTCAACAGTCGCGGCAGCTTTTCCCTCATTTGCAGCTTGCCGGTTAGATCATCTATACATGCTAACGGTTACGAGATTGTGTGTGAAACAGAGGCATTTGTTAGCTACCTGGGGAATGGGCCAGGGTAAGTTAGACATTTCCGAACTCCGACACAGTTACCTTTTTTTGTTAGAAGCACTAGGAGCAGAGGTGCTGATCCACCCGTGTATTTTGGGAGTCTTTTCTTTGGTTATGTTTATTTCTTTGATTTGGACAGCACTCAATGGCCCTTTTCCTTTTGTAGTTTCGCCTCCTTTGTTGTGTGTATAATTGATTACCCCCCCCGATCCGGGTTAAATAAACAACTGTTAATTACCAAATACATCTGGTTTTATGTTGCCACCCCTTCCCCTAGCGGGGGACGTAACATATGGAAAACAGAATGTTCAACAATAAGTAGGTAGATCTATCTTATGTAAAAGAAAAAGAAAAAAAGGCTGAAATCTGTTTTATGTGCCGGGATGTTAGGGCTAGACATATCGAAACTAGCCTGCGTCTAGGAAAGGACAATATGGGTTTCCTGTTTCGTTTTTATAAAATGACGCATCAACCCTAGAGAGTCTGTCTGAGGAACCACGGTGAAGTTAGTTTTAGGTTGGATATTCGACGGATATTCAGTCCAGTTCCAGCCGGGACTTCACTGAGGTTTGCCCGGCAATAGCAGCAGGAGAACGGTTAGCGCACCTCGCAGAGCCTCGCGGTGAATCGCTGGAAACTGAGTTAGGGACCAGTATCCAACTGTATTACTAAACAGGACACATGAAACACACCTATTTTTATGGTATTTTAGTGCTTCCTCTATTTTTTATGAATATTAATATGCAGAAATGATCCTTTTCTTTCAATAGCTTCCATGTCATGTGACCCAGTGACTCCAAACCAGTATCCAATTGTATTACTAAACAGGTTCTGATTTAATAAAGAATTATAATAATAAATAAAATAATGCTCAAGAGGTTCACATATTTTCAAGCAGCAATTTGTGTATATGTTTATTAAAAAGCTTTCTAAACAGGTAATAGCCTGTCTATGTACAGTTTATCCATTTTATTGTTGCTCTACACCTGCCTAATTCAGATACAATTATATATATATATATATATATATATATATATATGTATATGTATATGTGTGTGTATATGTGTGTATATGTGTATGTGTGTATATATATGTTTCACCATTGCTGGAGGAAGCAACATATGGGTTAGGAGAATGGACAAATAAAACTAAATTTCAACAATGTTTGGCAGGATTGTTCAATTATTTAGATTCACTGAAATTATGATCACCAGTAGGTGGCGATAATGCACGTGAACTTGAAGGATAATCACATAGAACTTCCTGAGAAGAAGGCAGACAGACTTGCTGAAAATGGTGCGCTTCAAAAAAGGCCAGAGAAAAAGAGCTACAGACCTTTGGCAAAAAGCTGGAGGTAGGGATGCTGTTCTCAGGTCCTTTATTTATCATAGATTTAAAGTATATGTTACTCCTGAGCAGTGGACCTCAATTTCACTTGCCTTAGCAAGCACCACAAAAGGCAACTACCACGATAGTTTAAAGTGGTTGAGGGTCATCTGGAATGAAGACAGAAGAGGAGTCTGCACAGAGGTGCTTCATGCAGGTAGCCCTACTGTTGTTAATTTACTTTGTTGAGCCCCCAGAGGCTGTGAAGGACGCTGGAAGTGGGGGGGCTGCGGGGGCTGCACGTGCATTGCAAAGCCACGACGTTTTAAAAAAAGATATATATATATTATTACACTATTATTATACTATTATTTAATTTACAGAACCAACATATTTTACTATTAAACGTCACAAGGCTGCACATGCATTGCAAAGCCATGACGTTTAAAAAAAATATATATATATTATTACACTATTATTATATTATTTAATTTACCTGTTACTTGTTGATAACGCTGCCTAATCAGTCCCTTGTGCGTAAAAATGAAATATGAGGTCTTAATTAAAGGTGTATTCTGAGAAATACCTGCATTTCATGTGTTATTCAATGTAGCACATTCACATTCCTGAGTTGAGCATCACGTTGCCATCAAGTTGGTCTTCTGATGTATTTCTACTCTATAGGTTAAAAAACTTCTGTATGTCTAATAATATAGGTTGGTTGTGATGACATCTCATTCTAAATTATAGCCTATAATATCACATGATTACTAGGCATATAGCATAGGTAAAATAACCGTGTTATGGTGTGACATCCTATCGAGGACTTTATCTATTTATTTTGCCCTTTCGCAATATGACTTCCAGCATCCCTGGCTACATCAAAGTATAGCAATTTGAATGTAATGAATGAATTTCTGTCAGTCTGTACAGCAGGGTTTCTCAAAGTGGGTGCCGTGACGCATGCTCAGGGGTGCATGATTTATTTATCATCAGAGATACTTTTGTGAATTAATAAAACGTCAACAAAGATATATAACAGTACATGTTTAATGATGCACACAGCATTGCACTATTTGGAATTATGGAACAATAGTGAGCTGGATGGAGAGGCAGACAGATGATATTTCTGTTCCTATTCTGTTCACTGGTTTTTCAAAAGTTATATTAAGAGTTGAATTAAAGAGAGTGGCTCATTTGAATAAAACAAAAATGAGATAAACCTCACCTTCTCATAGTAATGCCTATAATAAAAGTAGTTATGGCCTATCCAACATATCACAAGGTTAAATAAAATGGCATGAAGTACAAATATGGCACAAATGAGGTTGAGAGTAAAAAGTAAAAAATAGGGGTGCCGTGGATGGAGTTATTTGTTTAGGGGTGCTGGAGCCAGAAAACTTTGAGAACCACTGCTGTAGAGGATTTCCTGATCTCCATTGTTTAGGAAAGTGGATCTACTCACTGTAATGATCATTGTTCTGTGCACTTTCCTTTTATCCTGTCATTCTCATGTCTCTTGTTTGCCTGTCTTTATTGATGTAATACTCTTGCTTTACTGTTTTTATCTGTTGAGTATATTTTTATCTATGCATTGTAAGGTGACCTTCGGTGTCATGAAAGGTGCCCTCAAATACAATTATTATTATTATTATTATTATTATTATTATTATGATTATTATTATTATCTATTGTGATTTATACTTTATGACTCAATTTACAAATGAAATGGTGATGTAAGTATCTTGTTAGTCATATCTCCATTATAACCAACAATGTCCTAATTTTTAGACAAGAAAAGGCAGAGAACAAGGCGAAAGGGTACTGAGCAGGATGGAGAAAGGGACAATAAGAAAGATGAAGGGGAAGAGCAGACACCAACAAGTGAAGAAGACAGGGACAGTACAGATGGTAGAGACATGTGTAGATTGTCTGACAGAGAGACTGTTGAGGACAGAGAAGGTCCCGAAAAGAACAAAAAACAGACCCAAAAAAATAAGAGAGAAGGACTTCAGGGTACTGAGCAGGATTAAAACCCAAACATGGGAAGAAAAGTCTCCGTCCCCCATGGACTGATACATTATATAATGAATTTTTGAAAGAAAATGCATGTTGTACACTTGCTTTCGAGTATCAGCATGTGAAGACAAGTGACAGCCGTAAAACATTTTTCCGTGCTTCAGCCCACTGTACATTTGATGGATGCAAGGCTGTCTACAGTTTTTCAAAAAAAAGCAGGCTAAAATCAACGGATAAAAGAATATGTTTTAAAGTGATTTGCTTTGGTGAAGTCAGACACCGTAACAATCAAAGAAAATTTAGGCCAGCGAAATACCTGCGAAGAGGAAAGATTGCCAAAGCTGTAAGCAATGGTGTCAGCAATTACTATTACAGCATGTTAAAAAACACAGCTGTCGAAGAGATCATGGCTGGTAATGTCACCAGAAGCCTCACCAAGGATGTTTTTAAGAAAATAACATTGGAGGTTAAGAAGAGTGCAAGGCTCCATGATGACGTAATGCTTGAACTCATGCTAACTCAAAAGGTAATCAAAGAGAGCAGCAGTCATGCATCGTCAAAAGGCTATCTTCAGCACCTGCAAATCGATCCTTTTGCTGTACATTTACACACCGACACTGCAATCAAGATTTTAGCTGAACATTTAAGACAAACACCCACCGCCCTCTACCTGGATGCTACAGGTGGTGTGGTGCAGAAAATCCCTGACGAAAAAAACAAGAGTGTTGTATTATGCTCTCGTTTTGCCAGGCATGGGCAAGGATAAGCCTCCTTTGCCCGTCACAGAACTGATAACCAACAGCCATTCTATTCCATCCATTTCCCATTGGCTCATGGAATTCCAGAGGAAGTTGTCGTATACAACAAAAAGACGAATAACACAGGTTGAGACTGATTATAGTTGGGCTCTAATTAACAGCGTGCTTCTGTCCTTCAACAAGGAGAATATTTCAGTGTACCTCATCAGAGCATTTGAAATAGTGTCTGGACAGACTGAACGGATTCCCAACTTCACTGTGCTGCATCTGTGCTCTGCACATATCATGAAGGCTGTGTCACAAGCATTTGGCAGGAAAACAGGAGACAGAGGCATACAAGAATATATTCAGTTATATGTTCAGAATAACATTCAGTTTTGCTTACCTCCTCAACTGCACAAATCTGCTAACAGTGCTGTTGGAAAGTCACCTTTTGCACATGCTTTTCAAGTCAGGCGGGACCAAGCACAGTGTGACATCCTATCAGAAGATGCTGTTGGCATAAACAACCATTACCTCTGTCCCGGTGTCATCAATGTGCTGTTAAAAAACTATATGGGGATTTTCCCATTGTGGAGTGGTTTGTTGCTTGGGGATCTGTCACGGCATGGAAAATGCACAACCTTCAAAACAAATGGAAGAGAAAAAACCAGGGATACCAACTGCCATGTTGAACTTTGGTTTGGTTTGGTCAAACACTCCATCCTGTTAAAGAAAAAGTACCTCAGACCTGCAGAGTTCATATCCAAAATGTTTGCCTCAATGCAAGGAAGATATGTAGAGCACGTTGGGCAACATAATCTGCCAATGCAGATTCTGGATAAAACCGTTACAAGTTCTCACAGGCCAGATGATGACCATGAAGAACAGTGGAACAAGCGGGACAGCTCTACTGGTCAGTCCAAGTCCAAGTCCAAGTACTTCAATCCACCAGAAAAACTACCAAACCCCAGGAGCCTACATGCCAAAAAAGTGAAGAAAAGAAAAGAGGCTCAGGATCAACAAGTTACCAATGCACAGGTAAATATGGTTTTACACTTGAGGCAATATGTGTTTAAAAGGTTCTTTAGATATATAGATATAGTATATATTTCTTTGTTGTGGCAGTATCAGATTCAAATAAATGTGAACATTTTATTTTATCTAAATTTATTTGAACATAACCATTTGACATTGCAGCTCTGCTATGAAAGGCAAAACTTAAAAAGATAACACAAAATGCCGTTCTTATTCTCATTGTGGTCCCAAAGTAGGGAAAGAGAAATAAAAATGGCAATACCATCAGACAGAGAAGCACATACATAAGTCATCGAGTAATTGTATAATTTGTACAATACACTACACACATACTGTGACAAAACAAGACAATTCTTCCTCCAACCTTACAAAGTTGGGTATAAAAGACAAAACTGTTTTGTAGCAGCACAAGCTTGATTTTTAAACCAGATCTGAAACCACCTAAATTGTGTATCAGCTTAATGGGCTGCCTGTTCAAATGTTATATTGTCTTTGTCATGGTAGCACTAAAAAGGAAAAAGATTGTATGCTAAAATATATATATATACATACATATAATTATATGCTAGGATTGTGCTGTTTTCCAAAAATAAGGCTTTCTTTTCCAAGACCTTTTCATTTCCAGTGTCAATATTAAATTGGCATTTCCTTGTAATTCTGACTTGCAGTTAACCTTACTGTGGAAAAAGAGGGACACAGAAAGGGGCGCAGCATCCTTATCCACCATAGTGAGCTATGCTCACTTCGACCATACCAGTGGTTGACAGGGGAGGTACGTGACTGTGTGATTTCAGAGGTTTCACTCTGCACTGTGACATTTACTTTATCTAGCATTTTAAGACTTATATCAAGAGTGTTCAGATACTTTGATACCTTAAAATGCTGGAAAGTACAGCCAATTTTAGAATGTGTATTCATTGGATAATTATTATTTATTTATTTTATTTTGTTGTTTTTGCCAGGTTACTGAGGGCCTGTTTCATGTTGCTGCCCACACATTCAATGTGGTGGACACCATCTACATTATGAACCATTACTCAGCAGGTGGGATTTTGTTCAGTGACAGAACTGAACTACCTCGTTACAGTTTACCAAAGGTAATGTGTTTGGTGATTGTAGGTCTGTTTGTGCATGGTGATGATGTGGGGTGTGGTGGGGTAGGTTCACGGTCATACATTAGCTACATGGAGTAAAAAATGGGCTGAGAATCAACAAGTCTAGATATTATTGACTATTTTATCCTCTCTATGTGTTTATCAGTAAAATCCCCTCATGACATTTTTGGTTTAAGGTAAATCAACCTAGTACTGGACATCTAAACCAACACTTCTATCTAGAAGTTCCTAGGCACAACAAATACAGTGCACAAGAAAATAATTGTCATGGGTGAACCATGAATTTGTCATTAGAAGTATGCATGTTTGTTTTCATCCTTTTGGTCTTGTAGGTAAACTTTGACTATAACTATAACTATATAACTATAACTTTAACTATGTTGTCAACGACAACCACTGGAACTTGCTGGTTTGTAATTCTTTTGTTGTTGGTTTTTTATTTGATACTTTTGTATTCTGTATTATTGGTCTTTTAATGCACACTACTTAACTATTAGTGTACAAAAGATAATTTGTCATTAATAGTTATTTTCCTCTTTGTTCTGTCACAGTACATTAATGCAGAAACCAGCACAGTATTTCTGATGGATCCAGCACGATTGTCATCAGAGCTTGAGGACTCTAAACATGCTGCTAAAAGAATACAGTAAATCAACATTTAAGCTAGTTTTGAAAATTCTAATACAAATATATCTAAATGTTTAAAGTGAATAACAGTTATTTACATTAATATTCACATACAACACTGACAACTGCTGTAATTTAGAATATGGTAATTGTGTAGAGGTCAGTATTTAGTCAGTAACATTTATGGATGATCTGCTCCAGTCCATCAAACTTTGGTTATTCACTGGTGGTACCAAATGTAACAAAATCACTATTTAAAGTGTATAAAATTAACCTTATTTAGGGAATACTTAAGGATGAGGAGGACACGCCATGGCAAAGAAGACTGGGTGGATGTCATGTACGAAATGTCATGTGTGAAAGATCATTACATTTCAGAACATTTAGGCAAATGTAAAATGCAATGTGAAGACAAGTTACAAATCTGTTAAATGTTTTGGGAGGCATTCTAGTCACATTCTAGTCACATTCTTCAGTAACATGTTTCCCATGTTTGTTGTCAGTATCTGTGTAATTATTATCCAATGGAGAAACACCCACATAAGTGTTGTTTGTTTAGATGGCAAAAGCAGTGATGGGGGCATTCCCTCAGATCCCAGATGTTAAATTTGAGACATCCAAAAAGGCCATGAAAAAGGAGAGGAGAGATCTGGCTCTCGAAATCCTAAAGGCATCAGGTACATATACTGTAAAGCACACATATAGTTTAATTACAAAATACTATGTAAATAAATCAATTGAAAAAATAATTATTTTGTTTCAGTCTTTGATGAGCACACTTGCTGTGCAATGTGTGCCGCCGCGAGGCCTCCGGGATCTGGACCTCCCATTACAGACTGGGAGAGTTGTTGTGAAACAGCAGTTCCAATGTAGAATTGTGATGTAGACATACCAAGTACACTTGAGTACAGCTAAGAGAAAGCCAACTGACACAAGCATGTAAACACACTTATAGCAAAAAGTAAAAATAAAAATATATATTATTGTTTTGGTTTTTCTTCACTTTAACAGGTCCAGTGTGATGACTGTGAACACTGGTTTCATGCCCTGTGTTTGGCAATGGACAGCAACAGTTATGAAAAGGCCAAGAAAGGAGACTGGAGATGTATCTTGTGCAAATAGTGTTTCTTTGAAACGTAAAGTGTTGAACTTGAAAAGGCACATGTTAACCATGCCTGCAGTTAATAAATAGAGGAAGCAGTAAAATTCCATAAAAAGAGGTGTGTTTTATGTGTCATGTTTAGTAATCTAATTGGATACTGGTTTGGAGTCACTGGGTCACATGACGTGGAAGCTATTGAAAAAAAAGGATAATTTCTGCATATTAATATTCATATAAAATAGAAGCACTAAAATACAATCAAAAGTAGTGTGTCTTACTTGTAGGGTTTAATAATACAATGTGATACTGGTTTGGAGTCACTGGGTCACATGGCATAGAAGCTATAGAAAGAGAATGATCATTTCTGCATATTAATATTCATATAAAATAGAGGAAGCACTAAAATACAATAAAAAGTGGTGTGTCTTATTTGTAGGGTTTAGTAATCCAATTGGATACTGGTTTGGAGTCACTGGGTCACATGACATGGAAGCTATTGAAAAAAAAAAGAATAATTTCTGCATATTAATATTCATATAAAATAGAGGAAGGACTAAAATACAATAAAAAGTGGTGTGTCTTATTTGTAGGGTTTAGTAATACAGTTGGATACTGGTTTGGAGTCACTGGGTCACATGACATGGAAGCTATTGAAAGAAAAGGATAATTTCTGCACATTAATATTCATAAAAAAGAGGAAGCACTAAAATACCATAACAAGTGGTGTGTCTCATTTGTAGGGTTTAGTAATACAATTGGATACTAGTTTGGACTCACTGGGTCACATGACGTGGAAGCTACTGAAAAAAAGGATAATTTCTGCATATTAATATTCATATAAAATAGAGGAAGCACTAAAATACCATAACAAGTAGTGTGTCTTACTTGTAGGGTTTAATAATACAATGTGATACTGGTTTGGAGTCACTGGGTCACATAGCATAGAAGCTATTGAAAGAATGATAATTTCTGCATATTAATATTCATATAAAAAAGAGGAAGCACTAAATTACCATAAAAATAGGTGTGTTTTATGTGTCCTGTTTAGTAATACCATTGGATACTGGTTTTGAGTCACTGGGTCACATGACATGGAAGCTATTGAAAGAAAAGGATAATTTATGCATATTAATATTCATATAAAATAGAGGAAGCACTAAAATACAATAAAAAGTAGTGTGTCTTACTTGTAGGGTTTAATAATACAATGTGATACTGGTTTGGAGTCACTGGGTCACATGGCATAGAAGCTATTGAAAGAGAATGATAATTTCTTCATATTAATATTCATATAAAATAGAGGAAGCACTAAAATACCATAAATATAGGTGTGTTTAATGTGTCCTGTTTAGTAATACAATTGGATACTGGTTTGGAGTCACTGGGTCACACGACATGGAAACTATTGAAAAAACTGGAATTATTTTGTATAGGTATATTTACGTGAAGTAATTTAATGACGGTCCCTAACTCAGTTTCCAGCGATTCACCGCGAGGCTCTGGGAGGTGCGCTAACCGTTCTCCTGCTGCTATTGCTGGGCAAACCTCAGAGAAGTCGCAGCTGGAACTGGACTGAATATCCGTCGAATATCCAACCTAAAACTAACTTCACCGCGGTAATGCATGTGCATCACAGATACCATATCACAATACAAGCTATAAACATGTAATAATAACTAAACTTTTTTTTTTTTTTTTAAGTACTAAACTAAGCCGGCATAATGTAAAATAAAACAAAATAAAACAATCCTGTAAGAAACTCTCCGTTGCAGGCCTGTTGATGAATAGTAGTCCTCTTCGCTCCTCCGAGCCAAAGAGAACACTGTACTCACACGTCCAAGTGAATGGCAAGGGACGTCCTTGAATGTCCGTGGAAAGTCCGCGAAAGAATGGGGAAAGTCCACGAAAGTCCGTGGAAAGGACAAAGGCGCTCCTCACTGGCTTGTCACTTGATTCCTCTCCGCCAGAGGAAGGAGAGCCAACCCTCGTGGTCACACCCGCTATCTGGTGCGGCGGTCCACGGTCGTAGTAGCGTCGCTGGCTGTTTTAGTTAGCAGGCCACTACGGTTCAGCTAGTTGTGCTAATTAACTGACTGGGTCGTTAGAGTGGACTGGTCCGGTGGAGCTTTCAGTAAAGTTCGTGTTGAAATTTACTTTCATTCACCAGACACAATCTTGAAGCTTAGGGGTAGCTGATATGTCATCAGCCTTCAACGTCAAGACTGTACTCAATAGAGAACATGTGCTCCGTGAAACTAATGTATTTTTTCCTCTCTCTCTCCCCGAACTCCAGCACGTCTTCCTTTCCTTTCCTCTCCTTTCCCTCCTTTTTCATATTAACCCTCCTCGCGCCCCCTCGTGGCTGGATGGCCATATTACAGTTCAATTAAGCAAAGGATATATACAACATTTACAATACATCAAATAACATTTACAAAGTATGCAACCATACGTCAACAAAACATTATGAAAAACAATAAACTCTTATATAATGTTATTTATTCTTATGAATAACCAGAACCCGAATTTCAACTGGGTTACATGTAATTAATCACATAAAACAGAACAATATGGAAGCTGTCATACTGGGATTAGATGCTGAAAAAGCGTTCTGTGGACTGGTCTTTTTTGTTGTGCTGCTTGGGTTCAATTTCCACGAAGGATTTGTCAAGACAATAGAAGCATTGTATAGCAAACCAACAGCAAAGATAAGGATTAATGGAACATTATCTAACTCCTTTGAGTTGGAGCGGGGTTGCCGACAGGGATGCCCCTTGTCCCCGCTTCTATTCACGGTTTTATAAAGCCGTTAAGCCAGTGGATAAGACAAAATGAGGAAATACACGGAATTACTATGGCTTGGTTGGAACAAAAAATTGCCTTATTCGCGGATGATATTTAAATTTTTCTTGTGCGCCCTAACTCCTCTCTTCCAAATTGAATTACAACATTATCAGAGCATGGAGGTTTATCTGGTTACCGTCTAAATACTCACAAATCTCAAGTTTTGAGATTTGTGAGTATTACTATTTTGGTTGATATATGTAACCCATCCTACATAGCGCAGTGGAAAGAAATAGAATGCAAAATATATAGTGATATCAATCTGCAAGCTGTAATAGGTGATATTGGCTTAATTAATCATATACGGGATTCTAATCCATGGATAATGTCATCACTCAAAATTTGGTACCAGGTATTAAAAGAGCACAGGTCCCAGGAGCCTTACCATTTGATCAGGTGTTTTGAAGGTTTTCTTATTGGGTTACAAGTCGGACCCAGGTCGCAGAAACATCTCAAAGTTGTATAATGGTTTGAACGAGTTAAGTGGAGAGGACACAATTTATATAAAGGAAAAATGGGAGAAGGAAGGAAACTTCACATTAAATTCGGAAACATCAAACCATTGATTGAACAACAATGAAGAAGTACGTCAGCTTTGACCTGGAGAGAGTTTGGATGGAAGAACCTAATGAGATTTTTGAAAACACCTGCACAACAGACTTTTCTAGATGCAAAATACATTTCGTGCTGGAAAAAAAAGCAAATCATTATACATTATTATGTATTTTGGCAGCGTCCATTGCTTTGGAATTACTGGAAACAAATTAAAACTTTTATGGATAAGGTGTTAAAGGTAGCAATTCCTTTCAGTTTTGAGACATTATATTTGGGTTTGAAACCGGACTCTGTCAAGGGATTTGTAAATAAGTATATGTTTAACATTATGTTGATGGCAAGTAAGTAAGCCCTTACGAGAAAGTGGTTGACAACTGATATACCCAATGTTGAAGGCTGGTTTGATGTTATCCACGATATTTATGTGATGGAGAAACTTAGTTTCATTGTAAGACTCGAACAAGAAAAGTTTAAAAACTGTTGGGCATCCTGGGTTGAGTCCATATCCACACTAAGATCAGACTTTACTTGATTTGAGATTTTCTGATTTATACGCTACCTCCCCCACAGTTTTGTTAAAGCTACTCAAATGTTTTTTGTTTTTCTTAAAACAAAAAACTAAAACAATGTTTACATATTGATCTGTATAATGTACTGATATTTTGATCCCAATAAATTAAAAAAATAAATAAAAAATAATACCTCAATTAATATCAATTAGCATACATAACAAATTATGTTTGTAATATATAACAAACCAGACATTTTTTTTTAGCTACACCGCCAAATCGACACACCCACCCAACGAATCATTTTGACATCGACATTTTGTGATCAAAATGTCGATATTATTCAATCTAGAGGCTTTATATTGTGCACCAATGCTTAAGAAGTTGCCTTGAATAGTATTTGAGGAAACAAAGCATGAAATATAACCATGGCAAGGACCTTCAACAAACAAACATGTTTTTTGGGTTGCTCTCTGCAGGCGTGGGCTACACGGTGATCCTCATCTCGCTGTATGTGGGCTTCTACTACAACGTGATCATCTCCTGGGCCCTCTTCTACCTCTTCTCGTCCTTCACCAGCGAGCTGCCCTGGGTCCACTGCAACAACACCTGGAACAGCCCCAACTGCTCCGACTGGGCCCACAACAGCTCTGTCAATGACTCGGACAAGGCCACGCCCGCACAGGAGTACTTTGAGTGAGTCCACGGTCACTCAAGGCTTCTTGTCACGGTCTGCGATCTATTATCGTAGAGCTTTAAAGTCGGGAGCAATTGTGATTGTTTTAATTTGGTAGAAAAGTGAAAAATTAGCTTTTATATTTGCAAGGGTATTACACGTATTGTATACAATACGGTATCATATGGTAGCATGACAAAGATTGTGCTAGTCATAATTGGTTTAATAATAATTAAATAAAAGATTCTAGAAATACCCATAAAACAAAACCAAGCGAAGTCTGAAATTATCACGGAACATAATTATGTTCAAACCGACCTAAGCATGTTGCACGATCACATCACTTTTCAATTTCAAGTGCCATTATGAAACGCCATTCCAGCAGGCGTCTTTTTTTGGTGCTATTTTAGAGTCCCTCTCCCTGCTGCGTACGCGGCCACCCCCCCCGGTGGGTCCGACCAGGTGTCATCCTTTCACTGGAGACGTGAGGGGTGGTTCTGTTGTGACATCCAAGCCATTCTGTCCTGCCATGCAAATCAGCAGGACTCCTCTATTTCCATGCATCCACCTGGGGGCAATTTGACCAGCTGGGTGGAGCCGGCAGCTAGCTCCTCTGCCGCTTTATCATTTATTTCCTTTTTAAACAGAAAATGTACAAGAAAGAAAAAGAAAAATGATTTAGCCAATTTTAGCCAAACAGAAGCTAAAGTATAAACTATAAACTTTGATGAAATGATCAATATGTTGGCCTATGTGTTGCTGCTCTCCTCATTGTTTGTTCGATTACTATTCTTGTGATAGAAATAGAAATAGGCTCCTTTTTGCTCACTGCCATAAATACTCATGTCTTGTAACATTTTCAGAGAGCGTCAAAGTCACCTTTTTCTGCATGTCACAATCATACTACTGGTGTGTCGTTATACAGCCATTTAGGGATTGTTTTGCCATGTTTTGTGTATTCTTAATGATTCCAGTGACCCCACCAAAGCAACAACCTGTCTAAGTCATCAACATTATTCGATGGTCGTCATGGTAGATAGAGATCAGCGATCGAACGCAGTTTGACATGTTGGTTCAAAGGGTTTCTCGTTTGATCCAGGTCATCTGAGCCTCTAACTGTGTTGGTGTGTTTTTGTTTGAATTTCTCAGACGTGGAGTTCTCCACATCCAGGACAGCGGAGGAATCGACGACCTGGGCAAACCTCGCTGGCAGCTCACTTGCTGCCTGGCGGTGGTGATCGTGCTGCTCTACTTCAGCCTCTGGAAGGGGGTCAAGACCTCTGGCAAGGTACAGACGTTGTGCTTTTAGAATGGCTGATCGACCCTGAAAGCCTTTGAATATGCAGGGTCTTTAATCATAGTGTGTTTGTGTGCGTCCATTTGTGCCTCCTTGTGTGTTTGTGTGCGTGCTTTTGTTTGTGTGTATGCATCTACTTGTGTGT
>OOFG01101949.1:0-12779 GCA_900323295.1 Molva molva | reverse complement strand
GTCACGGGTCCCCGGTGGGTCAGAACCACCTGGACTACCTGGACCGGGTGCGACCGCACCACAGCAAGATCGAGATACGGGAGGTGAACACCAGCGATGTGGGCCACTACACCCTTAGCGACCACCGAGACCGGGTGGTGTCCATCACCCGCATGGACCTCACCGGTACGACTCCCCCCTGGAGAGACGCATAGATACAGCTCTATAGAGCTGCAGCTCTACAGCTCTATAGAGCAGTGCCAGTACTTCACAGTATATTAAAGTGCGTAAATGCAATATATGTATACATATATATATACGCATACACATATATTCACACATACATAAACACACACACACACACGCATATGCGTACACACATCTGGCGCTGTAGCACAGCCTAATGAACGCCGGGACAAAGGAGCACTTGAAGCGCTCCGTCCTGCACCTGGGGAGATGAATCTGAGGCTGAAGGTGCTCCCCATCTGAGGCTGAAGGTGCTCCCCATCTGAGGCTGAAGGTGCTCCCCATCTGAGGCTGAAGGTGCTCCCCATCTGAGGCTGAAGGTGCTCCCCATCTGAGGCTGAAGGTGCTCCCCATCTGAGGCTGAAGGTGCTCCCCATCTGAGGCTGAAGGTGCTCCCCATCTGAGGCTGAAGGTGCTCCCCATCTGAGGCTGAAGGTGCTCCCCATCTGCCACAGCTCAACATAGAGGGGGTGGGAGGGGTTACCCAGGATGGACTTGAATTCGTCCCTCATCCTCCTCTCCACCACTGTTTCCAGACTGTCCAGCTCCAGCCCAACAACACAGCTGGCCTTCCTCACCAGCTTGTTGAGTTTTTTAGTCTTGATGCCACCTCCCCAGCACGCCCCAGCAAAGAACAGAGTGCTGCTACCACAGACTGGTAGAACATCTTCAGTAGCCTGCCGCACACGTCGAAGGACCTGAGCCTCCTGAGGAAGAAGAGTCTGCTCTGACTCTTCCGATAGAGGGCCTCAGTGTTGTCTGTCCAGTCCAGTTTATTGTTTATGCGTACTCCAAGGAACTTGTACGAGTCCACTATCTCTATTTCCTCCCCCTGGATGGTAATAGGGGTTGGGGGCTTCCTGCTCCGTCGGAAGTCCACCACCAGCTCCTTGGTCTTGCCGATGTTGAGCTGGAGGAGGTTCTCCTCGGACCAACTGACAAAACCCTCCACCACACCTCTGTACTCGTCCTCCCTGTCCTCACTGATGCAGCCCACGATGGAGGAGTCATCGGAGAACTTCTGTAGGTGGCACGTTCCAGAGTTGAAGCTGAAGTCAGAGGTGTAGATGGTAAAAAGAAAAGGTGAAAGTACGGTTCCTTGGGGTGCGCCAGTATTGCTCATCACCACATCTGACAGGCTGCCCTGCAGCCGGACGTACTGTGGCCTGCTGGTGAGGTAGTCTCCAATCCAGGCCACCATGTCGTGGTCTACCTGCATGGCTGAGAGCTTCTTCACGAGCAGGGGAGGCTGGATGGTGTTAAACGCACTAGAGAAGTCAAAGAACATGACTCTCACTGTGCTCCCCGGCCTCTCCAGGTGTGAGTAAGCCCTGTGCAGCAGGTAGATGATGGCGTCCTATCTTAGGGACCGGAACAATGCAGGAGGTCTTCCACAGCTGGGGCACCTTCTTCAGCCTCAGGGAGAGGTTGAAGAGGTGCCCCTCTCTGTCTCCTGCCATGAAAGCCCTCTTCTTCCTGTTCAGGAGGGCTTTAATGTTCTTGTTGATCTAAGGTTTGTTGTTTGGAAAACAGCGGACCTTCTTGGTGGGTACAACACTGTCCTCACAGAACCTGATATAATCAGTAATGCATTGGGAGAGTCCCTCAATGTCCTCTACATGGTCCTCCAGGAACAGATCCCAGTCTGTCATCTGGAAGCAGTCCTGCAGGGCCTCCTCAGCCTCTCTAGACCACACCTTCACAGTCCTGGTGGTGGCGGGCTGCTTTCTGACTACAGGCTTGTATACAGGTACAAGATGTATCAGGTTGTGATCAGACCTACCGAGGGGTGGGAGGGTAGAGGAACTGTATGCCTCCCTCACATTAGCATACAGCAAGTCCAAGATTTTATTTCCCCTGGTTTTACACTTCACATACTGTGTGAAGGTGGTCAGGGTTTTGGAGAGGGAGACATGATTGAAGACTCCGTTGATTATCATGAGGGCTGTGGGGTGCTGTGTCTGTAGTCCTGCGACGGTAGAGTGGATGACGTCACAAGCACGGGCCGCCACTGCCGACGGTGGTACGTAGACAACTACAACAATGGCGTGAGAGAACTCCCGAGGCAGATAATAGGGCCTCAGTCCTACAGCCAGCAGCTCTATATCTGGAGTACAGATGACCTCCTTCACTGTTACGTGTCCAGGGTTACACCATTTCGAGTTAACAAAGACGGTTAGACCTCCTCCTTTCTTCTTACCGCTCTGTTGTCCCCTGTCCGCTCTCGCTAGCGTGAAGCCGGCTAGCTCAATCGCACAGTCTGGTATATTCCCATGTAGCCATGTCTCCGTGAAGCACATCAAACTCCCGGTACACGCGCTGACTGCTCGCCAAAGCAGTTTGTCTGTCTTGTTGGCCAGCGATCTCATGTTCCTCATCACAATCGATGGTAGGAAAGGTTTAAATCTCCTGTGCATCTCCCGTTTCAACCTTGCCTTCGTTCCGGCTCTCATTCCCCTCCGATGTCTCCTTAGTTCCACAGGTTTACCCGCTGGTGGGGCTCCACGGGCCCGGTACTTCAGCAGCCCTTCCCTCGTGTAGGCGATCATTGTCATTGTCCGGTTTGAAAAAAACGCAAACGCAACACAAACAACACGAGTAACACAAACTAAGCTAAAACTAAATTAAAGCTAACTAAACTAGTGATCAAAGTATAGAAGAAGATAAAGGCACCTTCTAACTAACGGAAAGTGGAAATAATAGTGTAGAAAGTAAAAAGAAAGCTAAAGACTGCAGAGCTACTGTAACAGGCTGCCATCCGCGACGACGGCGCCAACAACCAAGATCAGGGCTGGTGTAACACCTAGGTAGGGTGATACTCTTCAAGATCAGGAGCTCGCTCTCCCACTCCTGCCATGAGTGGAGCAGGTCTTCCGGTAGGGATGGGTCGTCCCAGTCTCTCTTCTTATCCCACAGTAGTTGCACCACAACCTTTGCTCTGGTAGTGTAGGGAACCAGAAACCCAAGGGGGTCGTATTGACTAGCGAGGACTCTGTATATTGTACGTATGGTGGGCTCTGAGTAGGGAAGGGGACGGTGCTTATAGGAGAGGGTGTCCGACTGGCAATGCCAGCGCAGTCCAAGTGCAGGTTCTTGCGTGTTGGGCTGGCCCTGTACAATCCACAATTCCATGCTGTCCGACTGGGCCTCTGATGGTAAGTGAGAGATGACTGTGGTTGCTCGCAGGTGCCTGTATCTCTGTTGGAGGACCTCCACAGGCTGCGTGTGCTCAGCCCAGCCCAGCTGTTTGGCTGTGAAGGCTCTCTTAAGGTGAAACACTCTCTGTGGTTCAGCTGCTGAGGAAAGTGTGAAGAAGACCACAGCCCCGTGTAGGACTTGGGTCTCAATAGCTCTATCTCCGTTCCTCAGTATCACTTTGCTAACTTTTAGCAACCCTTTGCGCCCCTCTGGAGGCCTGTCAATGTATAAAACATCTTCTGCGGCATTGAGTAGGAAGGCCTTTGAGGGCTCCGCCTTTGTCTGTTGCTTTGCCTCTCCCTTCTCCGTTTTCTCTTGGGCTCTCTCATTTATCTCATGTAGAGAAAGCAGGTGTCTACTGTTACATGTTTTACAGCCCATCTTTAGGTTACACTCAGCCTCTCTGTGACCCCTCCCACATCGCCAGCACCGGTTGTTAGTCTTGATCCTTGGTCTGTTTCTGTGTTGGACTGAGCAGTTTGAAGTTAGAGGAGTTGTTCAGTGAGTGTTTATTATTGTCACAATAGGGGCAATATTTCTGTACCGTCGGTGTGGAGCCTGGAGCATGGGCCTGTTCACTGGGCGCTGTGGTATTTAGCAGGACTGTGGAGGGCTTTTCAGCCCTTCCGCTGCTCCTTCACTTTAGGCTCTCTCTGAGCCCTATTGTCAAACCGAGAGTTGTCTTCTTGGGCCTGGATCTCGTACTCTAACCAATCAGCCAAGTCGAGGAGAGTGGGGACGGGCACTCTGTGGGGGTGAATGAATCTCCGGAAGCTTGAGCGCAAGTCATGAGGTAGTTTGCTGCGCAATCTAGATACGTGTGAGCCACACTCTAACTCGACTTTCCGCTTTCTTCCCAGTTGCCCCAACATGCTAACCAGGGAACGCACACGCAGAGCAAACATTCTGAAGGCTTTCCCGTCACCACTAACCACACTGGGGCCATCCATCAGCTCTGCTATCCGCTGTAAAGCCAACTGGTGGGGCTGTCCATATTGCTGATTGCGTGCCGCTATTGTGTCAGTGAAGGGATACCTGGAGTGGCTATAGGAGTCAGCAGGGCTTCTTCAGATTTAAGGTGATCAACAAGGTGATTACGTAACAAGATACTTAAATCTCTGATGCATCTTGGGGGAGAAGATTCTCCAGGGCAATCCGAAGGTGAGAGAACTCCCTTGGATTAGGGTGAGCCATATCCGGAATAGTAGGTGTGGGTCCCCTATAGGTCCGCTCCTGCCCACCTACTGGGCTCGGCGTTCGGTGCTGGGAGTGACGGAGCTCAGGGGCGAAGTCACAGGGGAGCAGCCTCATACCCCTCTCTGCTGCTGCTGGGCCAGGTTCTAGGGGGACGGCTGAGCTGGGGTTTGTTAGTTCCTGAAGGACACCTCCCAGGTTAAAGCTTTTTCAAGCTTGTCCTCTGTGACAATGGGGAGGGGGTTGATGAGCGCAAAGAATAAAGATGCAAATTTCATATGATGCGACTCTGCTAAAGATCATTTCCCCCCTACAGTTGATGCATATACAATAGACAGATATGGCATTGATGTGTGATGAGTAGTATGATTGTACTCTTCCTGTGTGGACTGTGTACAACATGTTTTGTTTCTACGCGCCATAATCCCAGTAAAATACTTGATGAGCCTAATAATGTGTGAAGTTGCTTTAGGTAAGGCCTACATATGTGGATGACGCTTCTATTCAAGCAGGCATTCTTGACTGTGATATATTCTTGTTTCACTTCTGTTGACTAATGTAGGGTACTTATTGTAGGTCGCTTTGGATAAAAGCATCAACTTGGTTGGTTAAAATGTAAATATAAGGTGTAACAATGACCACAACAGTAGCCTACAAGACAGAAGTCCAACAAAATACAAAATGCGTACATATAAGGCTATGATAAATTGTAGCCAATACTCAAATACAAAATGTATCTGAAAGAGGCAGTTGCAGCATGTATTCAAAATCATTTTGATAAGCTATTTAGTAGGATAAACTGTCTTCACTTCAAGTTGTAAATAATGTGTAATGGGAGATTAAATATATCTGTAAATTAGAGTCGAGCTGAGACTCATGTAGCATGACTCATGTAACAGTACAATGTACCATCTCTTGGCATATTGGTGTCACTACAACAGAAACGGTCAAAAAGACCTGGTGGTCAAAGGTAGGGCAGTGGTGCCAGCGCTTAAAGTGTTGATCTTCTTTTCCCCTCCTGCTTCTGCAGAGATGGTGAATGCTAAAACCTGAAACTTTCACTGGAATTTGTTAAGGCTGCTACATGTTTGTAGGACTTATAACCTCCCTTTCTCCTCCTCTTTCTACTCCCCACAGCGCCTACATCAACAAGGCCAGTGACTCGTCCCAGCAGGTGACGCTGATCGACTCTGCACTACACTCCCCCGAGGGGCTGGCCGTCGACTGGGTACACAAGAACATCTACTGGACCGACTCGGGAAACAAGAGCATCTCTGTTGCAACGGCCGATGGCAGGAAGAGGAAAGTGCTGCTCTCCACAGAGCTGAGCGAGCCCAGGGCCATCGCTGTGGACCCACGCCATGGGTGAGATGGAGGAGGGACTGTTTAACACTTAATGATAACTAATGATCGATTCCAATTCAATCAATTCATCCCCTATTAGGGTTGGGTTGTTTTCTGATAGAACGGTATATCAAGGTTGATTAAGATTATGAGGTGTCCATATCAACCCCGTCTCAAAATATGTCTTTCAAATTTCTCCAACTGCCACTGATATGGGGTCGTGCTTAATGTCCGCTTCTTTCCGTTTAGGCTAGAGAATTTGATCTGACATCGGCCAATCAGTGGGATGTTCTTAGGCACTGGCCAATGATAGTGAAGGTGCTTTAATGGCAGCTAGCGCTATCGTGCCAACTGAGCTAATGAAAAAAAATGAAAAAATGCGACGGCCCCTGTCTGTAAACGACTAAATCTGATTACAGACATTCTTAGAAGATTAGGGTTGGAAAACTCCCTTTATTTTCAGACACACACAACATGCTGGATGCATGATGCCTGCGATTGCCAGTTTGAGGTAACCATATTAAATAATGCTGATTTGGTCATTTCTTCCGACTTAGGTAGACCTAAGTAAACCCCAAATAAACAGATTATTATTCCCTTTTATCTTACTTGCCAAATTATGTATGCCTCAGTGAATAAATATGTATTAAATGTAAATTGAACACATATACAAAAAAGAGTAAAGAGAGGTTAAAGTGATGGACAGGATCTCAAAACATAAAATAACTATAACATATCACAGAGGGATGTATTCACTACACACCTACCAAATGTCTTGATCTAATACTAATGTTAATATTGAAAAGTAAATGAATATGCATCTCAATGTCAGCTAATAAAAGTGTCTGTTGCCTGGCTTGGCAACATGAGTACGGTTTCTTTACCTGCCCAGCTTCGTGACCAGGAGGGAAAATAGACTCCAATAATTCAATTGGTGGGAAGGAATAAAAGGAAATATATTTACATTTACATTGCCAAAGCATGAAAAGTAAAATATGTTACAAGATAATAAGCTGTATCTGTCCCTCCCTGGCCTTCTTGCTCACTCTCCTTGTCTCTGCCTGTGTTTCCATTAGAAGATCAAATGTATGATAATTAAGCTTAGCCGCGTCATCGGACAAATGAAAAATGTGAGGGAGGGAGATACGTGAAAACTTTTTTAGGTTTCTTATAAGACATTGCACTTCTTTGCTTGTGAGTGATCTTGTTTGACAAAGATGTTCCTTTCCCTTTCCTCTGTCCTTTCTAGCTTCTTGTACTGGTCAGACTGGGGGGACAAGGCCAAGATAGAGAAGGCTGGGATGAACGGAGTTGACCGGCAGGTTCTGGTCTCAGAACGCATTGAATGGCCCAACGGAATCACACTGGGTAAATCATCGCTACACCAATTCACAAACGCGTATTAGTCTAGAACCTCTCAGTTCATTTTCCATTTCCAAGGGCCGTTTTCAACTGGGGAAGCCCAAAATGTCTTTGGACACAATTGGATAAACTCACAACCAATCAGTGCAACACCACGTGTGATGCATCAGTGGCAGCCATCTTTGTTGTTTATGAAAATCATTTTATCAAACCCACCCAATATTAGATAAATGGTTGTCATCAGCCCGACCTATGCCGGGTTTGCTGGAAATCCGTCTGAACAGGAGGGGGCCAGATGCATATGCCAGAGTAAATAAAACATGAGCTTGCAGATTTGTCTGGTTCCCAGGCTAGATAATCATGGTGTGTGTGAGTGTGTGTGTGTGTGTGTGTGTTTTGTCATGGCAATTCCTTTATGAGATATTGTGTCTAGGAAAGATGAGACTTCTAAATGCAGTGTTTTAGCACATTTTCACGCCCTCCCCAGGATTCGGTCCTTACAACAAAGGGGGGAAATTTTCCCCAAAAGAATAGGGGTTCCTGTGTTCTGGCCAAGCAGATGTTTATGCATAAGGGGTCTCTGCTTCCTTACGACCGGCAATTGCTGAGCATATTTCCTCCCTTTTCAGTTCACGCCAGGCTAATGAATGATAAGCTTACGTCAGACATCACAGTGAAAAAAGCCCAGTTATCTAACAACTTATCCAACTAGCTCATTAATTACCTGAAGATATCGATGAAGTTGTGGATGCGTCAGTTTCGTTCCTCCATGGATTGTTTAACATCTTCGGCGCTGGCTGTGTGTGTGCAGGTTAGCTGCTGGGATAACAAACACGGTACATTCCACAGCGTTTACATAAATGTTGTGTTTGACCAGGTTTTTTCCTGGTCAGCATACATTTCGCTATTTCAGCGAGCGTTGTCTGCGTCAATGTCTGCATCCAGTATGGAAAAGTGTAAACAACCACGCACTTCGGCTCTCCATTGGACTGACTTAGAACGTACCACTTGAACGAGTTGCAACGTAGTCGCGCACTCTCTCTCTATCTCTCTAACGCATATTGAAGCATACTCTCTCACCCACCAGTTGCACTCACAGCCTTTCAGGTACTGAAATTTGGTGCAGATTAATATAACTTGAACAGGAACTCGGTAGTACTGACATAATTCAATCGGTACCATTAAAAGTACCGAATTTGGTACCCAACCCTACACGCCATACCAGTTTATTATCATGCCAAAGAATCGTTGGAGCTGGATTGTATCACGCTTGTGTATCACATGGTGTCCGTCTTTTCCTGTGGGGTTACCACGCGACTCATTGGGACTGCGTATGCTAAATATCATGTACCCTCCACGTCGTTCCGGAAATAGTTCTAGATTTTCCTGCTGCATGCGAGAAACACTCCGGTTGGCAAAGTTATTGATTGAGAGTCGATCTGCGTCGAAGCGTTTATGAATAATTGATGTATCCAGCCAACGTAATTATTATCTTTCAGGTGGACCAAGTCCTCAAGGCTGGGATTCATTTAGATTTGTTTCATTTGGATTCATTTGCAGTCTGTAATTATATATAACTCGGTTATAACTCTTTTGGGCCATGTATCACGGGGTCGGCTTACGGGACATTCACCATTGGATTAGTATCTCCTATACCTTAAGCAACTTCGAATATAAACAATAATGGAATTACAACGATACCATTAAAAAAAGAGCAAGTAACAAATGGTTCCTCGCATCCCTCATCCCATCCTCCGGCAGGGGTGCAATGGTCCGGTTCTGGGGTCCGTTCTGAGCGATGTTGACACTGGCCGTGTCTCTCCCCAGGCCAGAGACAGTTTTAGGCCTGGTTCTGACGTGATTCTGAGGGTGAGGTAGTGTTACTAGCACTTTACCCAGGTTTCAGTATTGGGGTGACGGCCAAGGGGTTGGGTCGATTGTGACCTTTGTAGGGTTGGTTAAATCGTGACCTTGAATGGTTGGGGCAATCGTGACCTTCATGGCAAGTGGCAGTGCCCGTTTACAGTGGCTGGTGTGGATCCAGGTAGCTCTCTCTGCTACCTCGACAGCCAAAGAGGTGATCAGGAGGACCTGGAATGGTCCCAACCATCTTGGTGAATTCCAGGCAAATCTCAAATGATCCTTCACCACAATCCAGTGTCCTGGTTGTAGGTTGTGGTGTTGTCCCTGCTTGGACGGGGTAAAACCAATTCTACCTGTGAATGGATAGATTGCAGTTCAGGAAGGAATAATACAATAATCCATCATGCTGTGATGTAAAATGCTGGGTTCATGTTGCTGTTGTGTGGTGCACCTGTCCCCATTGGCCGTCCCATCAGGACTTCATAGGGGGACACCTGCCTTTGGTGCGCCCCCTCATGGCCAGCAATACTAGTGGTAAGACCTTTATCCATGACATACCTGTATCTGCAGTTGCTTTTTGCCAGTTTATTCTTCAGGGCACCATTCTCCCTCTCTACTGCTCCACCCCTTTGGGGTGGCACGCACAATGTCTGTGTAGGTCAATTCCTACGTACTGGGACTACTGTTGGATGGCTTGGTTCACAAAATGTGGGCCATTGTCACTGGTCAATTTCCTTGTTATTCGCCATTTCTTGGGATGAATTCTGTTATTAAGGCCTTGGCAACGGCTGCAGAGTCAGCTGCTTTGGTGGAAAATACTTCAACCCATTTGGAGAACATGTTTACTATTACCAAACAATATTTTGTGCATAATTTCAGAATCTTTGTGTGTACCAGTGGTGGTCAATGCTAACATGTGTCATATTAGCATAGATATGTAACAAACATTTAGGCAAACGAGGATGCCCATTCGGGCCCTAACACAACCCAGCATGATATTCTGCACCAGCTGATTTCCACAACTGACGCTCTTCGGGTAAGGCCTTGGTCTGAGCTCTTGCCTATTCTTCGATCCTAACCGAGGATTCAAGTTGTGTCATCTGTATGGTGGAGGCAAGAGGGGCTTCGGAACCCACCATCGCACCCTCATCTGCCATCACGTTTCCTCTGGACACTAGGTCCATAGCCCTTGTGTGTGCTTCTCATAGATAAAGGTATAGCATCCAGTAGGTTAGCAACCAATTGTGAATGATTAATCTGCTTACCCGTGGATGGGAGAGACCTCGTATCTTCCACAGGTTGCCAAAATAATGAACAATATCAAAAACTATGTACTGTCTGTATAGATGGTATCTAGTGTACTCTCTGATAGTATACATGCTCTAGTCAGGGCGAACAGCTCAGGTGCCTCGGCTGAAAGGTGAGATGGTAACTTGGCAGATTCCGCCACCCTGCAGTCCTGCATGGCAATGGCATAGCCCAGTTATCACATTTTTCCAGCTAGAACCATCGGCATACAATACGTCCATCCCAGGTGGCATTGGTGTACCAGTCAGCATCTTGCCCCCATGCTCTTGTAAGAGCACTGCTGTCATGCCATTACGCAACCATTACGTAACCATTCACCGGTAACTTCTGTGTCCACCGTTGACACCCGCCCCTGCAGCACGTCCGACAAGAGCAATCCTTCCTTAATCTCCTTCTTCCCCTTCAACTGTTTGGGTAAAGGAATGCCAAAATGCTCTGTGACTGCCATTAACTGCACTTTTGTGCAACTCTCCAGTTTATCGAACGTGAGATCCACCACAAATTCTTTGATTTTCTACCCAAGTGTGGCCTACATGGCCCCTAACCCTAACCTACTAGGTATGCTAGAGTCACGCACGCAACCTAAACTATATACAATTACTTTGACAATTTAATTAGACAAGCCCCCGAATATGTTACGACCTCTCCTTCATGCAACTTCTGCCACTCATATAAAGAATAGCTTAGTGAGGTCAATTGATCAAGGGTGCATCAGCAGAGAAGTCCTCCTGCTAATCTAGCGATCACGGCTGGTGTTTGTTGTCGTGAGGGCCTCTGCTGTTACGTCACATATAAAGGATTGCGCAATGACCCCGTTACATTCATGTGCCTTTTGGAGCCTGAATGAACTCTCTTTTCTACCACTACCCCCCTCCCTCTATCTACGTCTATCACTTTCTCACTGTCTACACCTACTCTTTCTCTACCCCAAAACTCTCCATCCCCTCCCTTTGCCTCTCTCTCTCTCTCTCTCTCAGATCTCTCTAACCACCGTCTCTACTGGGTGGATTCCAAGCTGCACCTGCTCTCCAGTGTGGACCTGAATGGGGACAACCGCCAGGTTCTGCTGTCCTCCCAGCAGCACCTTAGACACCCCTTCGCCCTCACCGTCTTCCAGGTAGGCTGGGAAGACACAGAGGGTGGATGATGATGTTTCTATGTTTGTTTGTGCCATAATTGGATGTGGTTTTGTCTATTGTACTACCTAACACATGGCACACATTTACACCCCACTGTGACAATTAGAAGCAATGGAACAGTTACACATAAATCCATAAGTCCACTCTGAGTGGAAAAATAGGATGCACAGTAGAAATAATTAAACAGCCTCATTTGGTCCTTTTTTTAAATTGAATGTTTTACAGTGGGCAGCCATGATTCCAATAACGCCAATATTTAAAGGCTTAAGAATTATCTTATTTTGTTTTTGTGTTTGGTAAGAATTGTATGCAATGTAAGCTGTACGTCAGCTAAAGGTAAGTACATTTGTTTACAATCATAACAAACTGCAGTGCTACAGGCGTTCAGTCTGCTACACTAAACTTAACTATGCTTAACACTTCGGGTGACCTGCAGTGGGAGATCTCCCTCCCAAATTCTGCAGGGTCAGAACATTATTTAATTACCTATTTAAAAACCGACTTTTTACATTTACATTTAGGGCATTTGGCAGACGCTTTTGTCCAAACCGACTCACAACCATCCATGCACACACCGACGGCAGTGTCAACATGCACCATAAATATAGGGTTCATTCTTGCAGATGTTTCAATAATTTACTCAGTGAGTAAGATGACACGTACTGTAAAAGGAAGCCTTGTTTATTCCGAAAACAGCTAGTTTTAAATACAAGCTGCAAATACCTTTGAGTTGAGTTATATTTTAGTATTGACGATAATGCGTGAGCGTGGCAATACTTTTCTTATGTATATGTATATGCATATACATATATGCATATTCATATACATATATGCATATACATGTATATATACATATTCATATGCATATGCATATATATATATATATATATATATATGTATATGCATATGTCTATGTGTATGTGTATGTGTATGTGTATGTGTATGTGTATGTGTATGCGTATGCATATGTATATGTATATGTATATGTATATGTATATGCACACATTTTGTGTTTTATTGAACTTCTGTCTCGTACTGTTGTGGTCATTGTAACACCTGAATGCAATATATTGCAATAATGCAATATACAATATACAATATTTAACATTTTACACGTGAATATATAAGTATAATATTTGTCAACAG